>PVKA01002232.1:0-54118 GCA_004027165.1 Ctenomys sociabilis
GTATACTTCATTTTTATACTTTTCTGCTGGATGGTTAAGACCTAGGTAGATCAAGACTTATATACCAACACATGAACTTTATATTTCTTATGTGGTCAGTGAAGTCCTCTCAGGGTTTATCTTGTAGTCCTGTACATTATTCTGTAGTTCCTTTGTCTGTGTCATCCATGTGGATGAGTCACGGCCAATGCTTGACCAGCTTGTACAATACCAAAACGTTATGAAAACAGTTTGCAATGTATTAATTTATCAAATCTGTATTGTTAAGGTGTCTTGAAACTGTCTGAGCGACATTTGTACTTCAATAAAATGAAAGGAAAAAAAAATAAAATAAATAAAAAAAGAAAACAATATGCAATATATTAATTATTGAAACTGTCCTACTAATTTGATTTGAAACTGTTTCATTGCTATTTGTTTTTCGATGAAATTGTGGAAAGAAATAAATAAAAAAGAAAAAAAAGAGAAAAAGATATATTTAGGTATATATGCAAAATAGTTTGGATAATTGTACTGCTGATTTCTGCTGGTCTTTTGAAAGGAGCAATTAATGCTTAAACTTTTTTTTCTTTTTCTTCTGAATTTTTTCTTTAAACTTTTTTGTTACTGTTTTGATTTGTTTTTTCCTTAAACCAGTCGTTTACATTTATATCTGGTAATCTGAACAACTAATTTGAAGATATCATCATGCAATACAGCAACCATTGCTGAATTCCTATTACTTTGTTTAGTGAAATTTTGTATTGTTTCTAATGCTGTTTTTTTTTTTCTATCACTGTTTTGTATTCTTTAACAAATTTAAAAATTAAAAAAAAAATCACAGATCTATTTTCAGTGTAATAAGTGATGATAAACAAATGGCAAAACTTGGGCAGGTTTGATTATAGCTACGGAGACAAGGTTAGCATGGTACCCCGATATGCATTCAGGATACACTTGAGGCTTAGGATCATCTCATTAAATATTCACAGCAACTCCAGGGCAAGCAGCATTATTCCCATTTTATAGCAGAAGGGATTAATGCTTGGAAAAGTTAGGTAACCTCTCTTAGTTCACTGAACTAGAAAGGAAGTGGTAGAACTGGGCTTTGAACTCTGGCATCTGTGATTGTGGAACGCTAGTCTAGACAGTTGTCCATGGATTATTTGAAAACACCATGGAAATTAGTAACTATGAAAATCCAGGGGAGGGTGAGACTGCTGACATGCCCTGAGTTGCGAGGCCCCAAGGACGGTTCGGGCATTGCTGGGCTCAGGCTGCCACTCCCGGAGCCTCAGATTCTCCAAGGGGGGCGGGGAGCACGTTTCCTTGGCTTCCGTAGAGTAGCAGCATTCTTTCCTCAGGAAGAGATAGGGTGACTGCAGCCTTGACCGCAGCAGGGACAAATCGCTGCTGGCTAGAAAGCTCTTGGCCTTCAGGGATCCCCAGAAAAGGAGCAGTTCCAGCTCTGCCACTCTAGCCCGAGTGGCCTCAGCCCCACTCCTGCCCTGTGCCTTTCTTTTTTCTTTTTACATCTGCATGTGGATGTAATAAAAGCGTGCTAGGTCCTGGGTGCTGGCAGGAGGGGAAGAGCCGGCGGGTTGTAATTGAGCTGTTACCGCCTGTCCCTCCGGTGTGCATTAGCTGAATAAAGCATGCAGTCAATAAAACACAACAAAACCATAAAATGCAGCCCTTTGGTGCTCGCTTATTGGGTGTTATGCAACCCAGAAACCTGTGTCTGTAAAGCGGAGAATGAGGGAAACTTCACACTTGGGAGAACAAAGCGGCTCAGGCACCGGGCTGCAATGGCCCTAGCCAGGTCCAGTTGCAGTCTCTGGGCACCTGGAAGCAGTTAGCTTTGAAAGCCATGCAGACTCCAGCTGCCTCGGCACTCCCAGGCGTCCACGAGACCTTGTTAAGGCTCTATAGAAAAATGTGCTTTCCATTAGCAAAATCATGGAGTCCATCCACAGAGCTGCATTTCTTCTAAATGATAAATGTATTAACCGTGGGCAGACAGATCGTCTGTGTGTCTTCCAGTCTGGTGTGTGGTGGGGGTGGGGAGCACACGCCCAGAGTTTGGGATTGTCGTGGGTACCAATGCTTTTGGGCTGTGGTTCAGAAAAGTGGTCCCTTTCGACTAGTGGAAAATTGCAAGCCAGACCTCAACACTTTCCTATTTTGGGTTAAGACTGAAAGAAAACTGGAAGTTTTTATTGTTGGTGTCTTGTTAGGACTTGTAAAGTAGGCCAGTGTGATTTGTCTATTTTAGGTTTCAGGAACATTTGCTTCCCTCCCTAGGAGAGGTATTTTAAATATCTCCAGGATGACAATTGCAACCCCAAACAACTCATTAAAAACAGTTCTTTTTGGACTTGATTTTTAAACAAAGGATTATGATGATGATGATGGTTATAGTGACTGACAGCAGGTGGACCTCAGGGGTGCCCATTCTTGGGGTTCAGGACTGCCTCCTAGCCTAGGAGGGGTTCAGGGGTCCTCCTACGGTGCAACCCACCCTGACAGGAAAGAATCAGATTTAAAAAAAAGAAAACCAACATAATAATCTTGGCAAAGTAACAAAATCTGAGTCATCAACTAGCAAGGCCTGTTCCAGTCAGCCTACTGTATTTTTCTGTGGATTTGTCTCCCAGCCTCCCTGCCCCTGGAAGCATGACGTGCGCTATGGTGGAATGTGGAGGGCCAGTTATAAAATCTGGAAGTGCTGACTCAGGAAGAACTGCGAGCCGCTGGAGCCGTCAAGGGATGCAGGCGTGTGCAGCACGCCTGGGGAGAGCGGGCTCTTCCTCAGCCCCCCGAGAGCGTGGGACTCTCAGCAGTGGGAACTGTGGCAGATGGGACAAGGTAACAAGTTGGATGTTTTGTAACTACTCATGAGAGCATTCTGGGATTGTTTCAAAACTGGGCGTGTCTGCGTGGGAGAAGGTATGAGGTGTTGTGTTGCTTGTAGAGCAATGGCAGGCAGATTTAGCCCCACTCTCCAGTTTTATATGAGTGAGACTGTGATGAGAGAGAGGGCTGGGGAGAGAAGCACCCTGGGCTATGTATTTTTTCCATTCAATATTAGTTTTGTTAAAAATTGGGAGCGCTTTGCAAAGAACCTGTGTGACTATTTCACAAAACTGTCAGAATGATTTCAGCTTGGAGGCACAGGACACGGTAGCTGTTAGACCTGTGTTGACGGATTTGTCCCACTGCTACACTTTATGCTTTAAGATTCTACCTGCAAACTTTTGCTTAGACATTGTCTTCAATCCCCAGATGGCTTTAGAGGACTAAGGTAGTCCTCTTCCTGGGCTTCAGCACATACGAGCAATGTTTGCATGAGGAAGACCCCAGTTCCCCGGGATTTCATCCTGTGCATAGACCGGGAATGCTGTGCCCTGGTCCTGTGCCACGTGAGTACTCAAGTCCCACTTCCTATCTCTTGGCTTTCATGTGTGACGCCAGCTGAAATTTCTTCTCACCTTCTTCTGGTTCACTCTAAATAAAAGCAAGCATCACTTTCTTTGTTGCGTGTGTCAGTGAAGTGTTCCTTGGCGTCATTTTTCTTTGGTTCTTGGAGAAGGTGGTACCATAATCACAAACTGCTCCATAAGGGCAGTTTGCTGCACAGGTAGGCAGCGTGACTGTGACTTGTGCCAAAGCTTGTAGTCTTCAGATGCTGAACTCCTGGAGTTTCAGTCTATATCATGTGTCTCGTGAGACTCCTCGCTGTACAGTCCAAGCCACCTTATTTTCATTCGGAAAAGTTTTACTTTCCTCGGTGAAGGATTTCCACCCATCCACTGACTCCCTCTGGTCATTCTCCTGTTCATACGGGTCTTGCCCGGCTCCTGTGACTGATGTCATTTCCTTTTGTGACCCTGGTGTAGCAGTTAAGATCATATGCATGTTTTCTACTCCTGTTTCTCCAGAACATCAAAGGAGAAGTCACATTTGAGAAATGCAGCAGCTCAGCTGTGTCTGGGGATTTTTGTAAGTAACATGGAATCATTTCTGGATCCCTTCCTTCCTGGATTGGATGCTCAGGGGAAGCATGAGGGAAAGATTACAGTTTTCATGCCCCACACTATGTATTCTGTCAGAGTAAATATTAAAAATATAACCTAAGTAATTCGGGACCCCTTCATGGCTAATGGAGAGGGTGGTGAGAATCAGCTTGGAGTACTTTGCTGGAGATCCTGGAGCAGAGTGCTCAGCACTTATTTGATGCTGATCTGGTGCGAAGCATGCTGTAGGATGCTCAGTGCTGAACTGGAGAGCAGTGATCCCTTCCCACTGTGTCTCACCAGGATCATCTGATTTAGACTTTCCAAGTCAATGTGCCACGCTAAGTCCGTTTTACAGCAGAGGCATGCAGAGCCCAGAGCGGTTAAACAATTCCCGAAGTACACAGGAAATGATAAAGTGAGATTCCCAAGCTGGTCTGATTACAAAAGCTGTGATTAGAAATGGTTGAGAAAAGAAGCCAAACTTTCTTAGAACCGTGGTGCTACAAAATGCTTAAAGGTCTTTTCCGAAGAATGGAAAACCCCAGTGTATGAGACTAGGCTGATGGGAAGCAATTTCCAGGGCAGACTGTATTGGAGGTTTGTCCGGGCTGCCAATGGCAGGGACCACGGGTCAGGTCCGTCCTAGTCCAAGCACAGGGCTGGGCATTCGGTGTTATCAGGTGAGAAAGGACAAGGACCTGCCCTGACAGCACAACTGAAACCGCCAGGAAGGATGGCCGTGCTGCGGCATTCTCAGGAGGGTTTGGCCTACTGCAAATGAACTGAGCGTGTGCCGGTAGGTTCCGTTTATACCTAGTGAAGAGCTTTTTATCTTCAGAGCGCTCCTACGTATTCCTCAGCAATCTGCCCATCTTCTTTCTCTCCTCAGCACATAGAGATTTACTTAATTGTCCACTAATATTTATTCCACAGCTGTCTTCTCAAGTGAGCTCCTTGAAGCTAAGTATTACATTTTTTTCCTGTTAGTTTTTGCTGTACACAGGCAGCAGTGAGCAAGAGGCCGATGCAGTTCGCAACCCCGTGTCACGTATTCCGTGCACAATGAAATGTCGATGTGCTGGAAAAACAGTCACAAGGGAAACAGAAATTTTTGATATTGACAAGGGATGCCCGGAGGTGAGTGAACTGGATACTTTGGAAACCTCTACTGCAACACTTCAACCAGAGTCAGTATGCACAGCTTTGAATAGCCCTAAGCCAAAACAAAATCGAGAAAACTAACAAGGGCACCGATAATTTGGAAAGCTGGGTTGTTTGAGGAAAAAATTCCACTGGAGAAGTGTGTGGCTGAACAGTAGAGTATTGAGGATACAGGAGGCCCTGGGTTTCATTCTCAGGAAAACAAAAAAGTGAATAAATAAGTCTTTCTATTGAAATAATCAGTCTCACAGTTTTGTTGCTAATTCTTTTTATTTCCTTTCCTTGTTTTGAAGATGTACTTAAAATAATGAAAGTGCTTACTATGAAAAAATTTTTGTTTCATCTGTTTTGAGGCTCTGTTACTTTAAATTTGCTATTATAAAATCTTTCTGGTGGATTGAGTCTTTTCTCATTATTTCTGTTTCAGTCTAACTCTACATTCATGGTTTAAAGTCTACTTGGTCAGATATTATAGATAAGCCAGCCTGTGGAGGTACCCATTTCCATAGCAAATCCTTTTCTACCTTCAACTTCCTCTATCCTTATTGTTAGGCTGTGTTTCTTATAAGTACCACATAATTGGATTAGAAATTTTTGTCTTTTGATAGGAATATTTTAGTCCATATGCTAGATTTGTTGCTGCTTAGTCTAGAAACTAGAGTACGAAATCTGACTCATTAAAGGATAATGGAAATTAATGCTTTAATCACTTTCCTAACAATAGAAGGACCTGAGAACACCATCATTTTAATGAATGTTTCATTTGAATTAGAAGCTTTTAAGCTTTACTTTTTGTGTTTCATTTGCAGCAGTTTTTATCACATGCTTGTGATTTTCTTTATTTTCAAATCAATTTCTATGATTTTAACAACTATCCAAACATTTCAATCTATATACTTATATTTAAAAGGATTTAAATATATCAAATATCTTTTTTTTTTTATTTTAGGGAAGGGTCTGCAGGGTGTTCAAGGTCTCACTACTAGATCAGACTTGCAGTGATTCTCCTGTTTATAGCATGCCACCATGCCCAGTCTCAGTTGCTGTCTCAGTGTGCCCTGAGGTGGCAGAGCCAGCACAGAAGGCTGGAGGTCAAAGCCCCAGCCCCTGCACCTACTTGCAGGGGCTTTAGTATGCTGAGGCATTTACCCAGCCCTCAAGTATCGGAACATATTGTGTTCATGAAATACTCTGCTGTCTTGTTATTCTTGCCTGAGGTCCTAGGTTACCATTTTTATTTTGGTAACAGAAATTTTTACTATTTTCTGAACATGTAGTTTGTTATTTAATCAGCTACCAATGTCAATTTCTACATACACTATTATGTTCACACATATTTTTCCTGAATTTGCTTCTTCTTCTTCCTCTTCTTCTTCCTCTTCCTCTTCTTCCTCTTCTTTTTCTTCTTCCTATTCCTCTTCCTCTTCCCCTTCTTCCGCTTCCTCTTCCTCTTCTTCCTCTTCCTCTTCTTCTTCCTCTTCTTTTTCTTCTTCCTCTTCCTCTTCCTCTTCTTCTTCTTCTCCTTCTTCTTCTTCTTTCTTTCTTCTTTTTGTATGGGGGATCAAACTCAGGGCTTTGTGCTTGCCAGATTTTTTTTTTTTTTTACATAGTGTCTTGGTATGTAGCCTAGGCAGGCCTCAAGCTTGCAGCATCCCTTCTGCCTCACAAGCGCCAACATTACAGGCATGTGCCACCGTGCCCAGCCTGAATTCACTTTTCAAAAAAAAAATATTTTAATTGTTTAAACTGTGTGAGACACAGTGTGACAATTTTATAGATGTATACTTGTGTGGAACAATTAAATAAAGGTAGTTAACATTTCTACTTCACCAAATATTTAAAAAATTTTTTTGATTGACATACAATAATTATCTATATTAATGGGGTACATTGTGATATTTCAATAAAAGTGTACAATACATGCTGATCAAATCAGGATGATTCATGTTTACCTCTCCTTTTCATTACATGGTGTTAGGATTCCCTTTTTCTAAATATTTCTAACATTATCTTAGGCTCTTGTGAACTGTAGTCTGCCTACTGCCCTACAGAACACTAGATGAAACTTACTGCTTCCACCAAGCTGTGTTTGACACCGTCTTCTCCTACTCCCGTTATCCTTCACCTTCCTAATCCCCCACAAACACTATTTTACATCTCCGTCAACTTTTTTTTGAGATTCACATATGGAAGCAAACACATTGCTATGACTTACTGCATGTACCATAATGCCCTCTAGCTTCAGCCATTTTTCTGAAAATGGTAGATGTTCTTTTCATCGATTAATCATATTAATTAGAATGCATTGCAGGGGTGCATGTGCGTGATCTTCTTTCACAGTTCTCTTCCATGTATCAGTGGGCACCTAGGCTGATCCCATGTCCTTGCTGTTGTGTAGCACAGACACAAACGTGGAAATGCAAGTTCTCTTTGCTGTGCTGCTCTCGTTTCTGTTGGATTTTGTAGCATATCTATTTTTAGTTTCTTCATGACTGCATGCTGTGTTCCAGAGTGACTGAGTTGTATTTCCACCGACAGTGTACGGGAGTGCTTTTACTCTACGTCTTCACTGACATTTGCTAATATTCTTCTTCTTTTTGAAAATAGTATTTCTGGATGTGGTGAGACGATGTTAAGTTGCATTTCCTGGCTACTAATAAAGCTGAGCATTTTTTTCATAAATTCACTGACCATTCGTATTTCTTCAGAAAAGTGCCTGTTCACATCGTTTGCCTATTTTTAAATGATACATTTTGTTAATGAGCTATTATTTTTTAGGAGGTTGAGAGTAAAACTTGATTGGAAAGAAAAGCTTCGTCAGAGAGGGACAGAAGGGGGACCCCAAGGGGTTGCCCCATTAATGAGCTTTTAAAAATTATGCTTATTGGTTCACTTATTATTTATTTTTGTATTTTAGAGAAGGGTCTACAGAGTGTTTAGGGTCTCACTACGAGATCAGATTTGTAGTGATTCTCCCATTTACAGCCTCCCACGAGCTGGGATTACAGGCGCGCGCCACCACACCCAGTCTCAGTCACAATCTCAGCACACCTGTGGGGCCAGCATGGCAGGCCTGGGGACCCCATCCCTGTGCCTGCTTGCAGGCACTTTAATCCACTGAGCTAGTTGCTTCATTTTAGACAGGCATAATGTTAGCATTCCTTGTAGGAAATTTTTACCTATATATGAAATATTTTGATTCTTCTTTTTTCTCCTTCCTTTACCCTTCCAGGAATCCTCTTCCCCTCCTTATTTATGAATCTTTTGTTTCTATTTATCCTTCTTTCCTCATTGTTCCTTTTTCCTTCATTCTTTCCCCCTCCCTAGTTCTTCTTCCCATTTGAACATTTCTTCCTATTTCCTGTTATCTGTTATCCATTTTGGTCCTTATTTACTCTTTGAGTTTCTCATAACAGTGAAACAACGTGACAGTCACACATTTGTCCAATTTAGTTCACTTAGGGGCATGTTCTCAAGGTGTACCCATTTACTTACAAATACCTCATGTTAATCCTTCTTTAAGGCTGAGTAGCAGTCCATCCCATAAAAAACACATCATTATTCATTGGCTGAAGGTCATTTGGGCTTGTTCCAAGATTTAATCACTACCAACTGTGCTGCTGTAAACATAGGTGTGAAAATATCACTGTGGCAGGATGTTCTTGTTTTTGTTTTTTTTTAAATTCATTTTGTTGGAATAGGGTCTCACTATACAGCTCTGGCTCATAGTGATCCTCCTGTTTCCTGCCTCCCCGAGGCTGGGATTACAGACATGCACCACCACGCCTGGATTCTGTGGCTGGCTCAGCCCAGGAGCGGGGCTGATGTATCATGCAGTGCCAGGGATTAAACTGCAGCTCCTGTGCTTGCCTGAGCTTGTCTAGGCTGGCACTTTAGTTTGCTGAGCTATCTCATTGGCCCCAATGCTGTTAATTATTTCAGGAAGATATTAAGAAGGAGAATAGTTGGGTCAAATGTAACTTCTAGTCTTAGTTTATCGAGGAATTCCCACACTAATTTTCACAGTGCTTGTATCATTATGTACTCCCAGCAAGAATGGAGAAGGGTTCTTTTCCCTCACACAACTCAGCAAGGATTTGTTACTGGTTGATTTCTTGATAATAGCCATTCTTTCCAAAGTGATATGGAATCTCAGTGTTGTTTTAATTTGCAGCTCTTGAGTGACCAATGATGTTCAACATTTTTTTCATGTATTTATTTGGTATTTTCTACTTCTCCATCTGAGAAGTGCCAATTTCAGATGCCCATTTTTGGATTGGGTCTTTAAATTTAGCAGAGTCTTATATTTTTTTGAGTTTTTTTAATATATTCTAAATAATTAGTCTGAAGTAATAGTTGGAAATATTTTTCCCACCCTGTGCATTGTCTCTTCACCCTGTTGATGTGCAAAAAAACTTTTTAATAAAATGAGAACACAGTTAGTGATTCCGTGTAGTATTTTCTCTGTGAGCAGGATTTTGTTCATAAAATCTTTACCTACTCCTACATCTTTGAGAGCTCTACCTCTTCTCTCTTCCAGCAAATTTAGTGTTTACATTTTAATATATAGATCCCTAATGCATTTTGACATTAGTGTAGTGCATGGTGAGTTATAGACATGGATCCGGTTTTAGTCTTCATTATGTGGAAAGCCAGTTTCTCCAATACCATTTATTAAAGAGGTTGTCTTCCTTCCAGTGAAGGTGTTTGGACTCTTTGTTGAAGATGAGATGTGTGAGTGTGTCTGGAGTTGTCGCTGCCTCTTTCGGTCCACTCCAACCTTGGGTCTTTCTTTTTTTCTAGGACCATGCTGTTTCTATCAGAGCAGCTTTGTAGTATAGCTTCAAGTCAGGGATTGAGATGTATCCAGCTTTGCCTTTGCTGTCTAGGATAGTTTTTACTATTCTAGGTCCCTTCTGGTTGTAAATAAATTTTATATATTGTTTTCCTGTTGATGGATATATATATATATATATTTTTTTTTTTCTTTCTCTTTTATTTTATTGCTTCTTTTTCCCTGGTAATTTTTTCCTAGTGGTGTTTTTGAATTTGCAGTTTTCACTATCTCTTTCAAATACATCCTTCACAACAGTTTGCGAAGCTGGTTTGGTGGTCATGAATTTCTCAGTTGTTCTTTGTCATGGAGGCATCACGTTTTTTTCCATTGATTTTTGAAATGACGTTTTCAGGACGCATAGATTGGGATGAGATATTGTTTTCTTTCAGCACTAGAATATTTCATCCATGCTTTACTTGAGGGTCTGTGTTCAGAGTGATGCTGTGATTCTGATGGTCTTTCTTGCATTGGTGGTTTGTTTCTTTTCTCTAACAGCTTTTCTTTTTCCGTTCTTATGTGGAATTTTTGAAACCTTGACTGTCAGATGCCTGGCTGTAGACATCGTTTGATTATGGCTAATTGGAGGGCTATATGCCTCAATTATCTATGTACCAAGTTCCTTTTCCATGCTTGGGACATTTTCTACTATTTCATCTGTGAAGAGTTTCTTTTCTTATGTCTTTTGTGCGGTCTCCTGCTTTTTCATCAAGTCTGATCATTCTTTGCGTCATGCTGCAGCGATTGGATTGATTTTTCTTGGTTTGTTGCTGCTTTTTTTCTTGATCACTACTTGCAATCCAGTTGTTAAATTAGTTGAATGACTATGGAGTGCCCATCTTTGACAGGTGTAGACAAAGGAAGGGGTATAGAAAGGAAGAATCATGATGTGTGTGTATGGACAGTACAGTTGGCATAGATAAAGCTGTGTTTTTACATAATCCTATGAGAGGCAAGATTTGCACTAATGGTGGTTGGACGGGATATTATGTGGCTTGTAGTACTGTGGACAACCGCTAGGAAAATAACAAGGTAGAAAGTATTAATTATTGAATCTTTGATGTAACTCGCGTATAAAAAATAAGATACGTAAACAGCTACACTCTCTTAATTTACTGATAAGAGTCTGTAAGTATAATATCATGTATGCATCTTCTATGATACCAAAACATTATGAAAACAGTTTGCAGTGTATTAATTTATTGAATCCATCTTGTCAACATGTCTTAAAACTATCTCATTGATATTTGTATTTCAATAAAATAAAAATTAAAAAAATAAAATAAAATAAAATAAGATATTTATTTATAAAAAGAATAAAATAAAATAAACTGTTCGAAGTGGGGGGGAGCTTTATTTTCCCCTTTCTAGTCTGTTTTCCTTTTTCCCTTCCTTCCTTTCTCCCTCCCCTATCCCTTGTTCCCCTTTCCATTTGAATATTTTCTTCCTAAAAAATGAGTATTTTCTTCCTATTTTCCAGTATCTATTATGTGTTTTGGTCCCTATTTACCCATTCAGTTTCTCACACCAGAGAAATGTGATATTTAAACACTGGTGTCTAATTTATTTCATTTAAGAATATGGAATATTTTCATTTTTACTTGTTCTCTTTTCCCCGCCTACCTTTCCTTCTCCCCTCTCTCTAATTCTCCTTTCTCTTCAACAATTACTTTCTATTTCACAATATCTTTTATATGCTTTTGCTCTCATTTACACTTTTGGTATTTCTTGAGAGAGAACCAGTGTGATGTATACACATATGTGTCTGATTTTTTCACTTGAGAGTATGAACTTAAAGTGCACCTATTGCTAGAAACATCTCAGATTTATCCGTTAGGATGAGTAGTATTCTACCGTATAAAAACACATCTTTGTTTTACCTGTTCTTCAGACAATGGGCACTTGTGTTGTTCCCAAGATCTAGCTATTACAAACTGTGCTGCTATAAATAAACATGAGTGCACTTCTGTCACTGTGGGGTGATGTTTTTAATTTTTTGGTAACTTACCCAGAAATGGAATAGCTGGATCAAACGGGACATCCAATCCTAATTTTCTAAAGTATCTCTGCATTGCTTTCCACAGTGGATTTCCCAGTCTATATGTCCCCCAACAGTGTGAAAGAGTCCCTTTTTCTCCACAGCCCTTCCCCATTTGTTGTTTGTTGATTGGGATTTCATCCTATCAGAAAGCTTTTGCACAGGAAATGAGATTACTAACAGAGTAATGAGACAACCCACAGTGGGAAAATTTTTTAATCAGTTGCCCCGCAAAGGACTACTACCTAGAACGTAGAGTTGAAAAAATTAGAGATTCTCAGATTTTAAGATCCAATCCAAAAATGGGCATCTGAGATAAATACATACTTCTCGGAGGAAGAAATACCAATGGCAAATAAAAATACAAAATAGGTTCAACAACATTGGTCATTTGAGAGCTAGAAATTAAGACCCCACTGAGATTCCATCCCTACCTCAGAGATAATGACTGTTATCAAGAGCGCCCCTCCATATTTCTAAATCTGTATCTGCTCGAGACACAGATGAGTCAGTCCTTCATTAGGGCCATCATCTCTTTTTCTAACTGAGAGATGATTTCTAAGCTGATTTTCTCTATTATCTCATTTACCTTTCTTTTTCCTCTGCTGCTACAATTTTAAAAAATTCAGCGGGGTGGCTTCTGACTTCCTCTAGGTCAGTGTCCTGTGCATTTCTCCTCAGTATTCCAAGGTTTTGTTTTGCTTTTTGTCATTCTTGTTTTTTTTTTTTTTTTTTTTTTTTAATAAATTTGTCCCCTGTGTTGTCTTCTTAGTTTATGTTAGATAGCTCTACTACTAGTATTGGGGGAAGCTTCCTCAGGAACTATTTATTCCTCCGAGATCCTAGGTTTAACTGGCTCTTGTCCTTAGTGTGTATTGCAAGTTCCTGCCTTCCCAGTTTATTAAGGGTGAGAAGTTGCCATCTGTTTGTCTCAATACCCAGTCCTTTGGTCCTGGACCACGGTGACGGTGGTGATCCCAGACAATCATGATGCCATGATTACAAGGATACAATCCAACTGGTGGGACACCCTGGCTGGAGGAGCGGTCAGCAGTAACCATGGTTTCAAGCGCAGCCTGGAAACTGAAACTGTAGTAGCTATTAACTGAGTAGCTGCAAGAGCTACAGTTGTGTAATGAAACCCAGTATGAACCAGGAACTGGTATGCTGTGATTTTTCCATTAGTAGAGTGATTTTTTTTTTTTTTTTTTTACTCTGTGTGTGTGGGGATTTAAGAGAGATAAGGGAAAATAGATAATTAATGAGACATATAGTACAAGCAAGGCTGAAGGACAAAGCTTTGGGAAACTAAAGGAGAGAACAGGAGAAAAAGGTTGTAGGAGAAAGAAAAGAATATCAAAATGAATCACACGATCTATAGCCATTGTTTGCTTACAGGAATACCCTGTTGCAGGATGTCACTGTGCAGCTTGGACTCATGGCGACCTTCCTGCTTTCAGCCTTCCGAGGGCTGAGATTACAGGCACACACCACTCCTCCCAGACTCAGCTCAGCTCAGCCGGCTGTGGGTGCTGGGCTGGCGTGGCATGTGGTGCTGGGTATCGAATTATGATCCCTTGTGCTTGCCGAAGCTTTTCTAAGCAGCCACTTTAGTCTGCTGAGCTACCTGCACTGCCCTCACATGAAAATATTTTAAAAAATTGAGAAAGACCATTTTAGATATAGAGGAAAAAAAATGAAAAACTAAAATCTAAATAACAACCAAAAAGACAGCAAAAATGAACAAGCAAAACCAAAGCAGAAAAAATCCAGCGAAATTCCACCGCTGCCCTCAGTTCTGCGACAGTGCCCAACTCAGAGCCCACATCTGTGCTGTGCCACACCACCAGCTCTGCAGTAGGCCTGGCGCTGGGTGCAGGCCTGACCTTGGTCTCCAAGCGTGGGGGCGAGATCCGGAGCACTCGCTCAGCAGCGACCGCAGTCCCTCAGCGGCCCACCCTGCTCTGAACCTCGGTGTTACTCTTCTCCTTGCTGCCACCCCTCCAGCCAGAGGCAGTGCTGCTCCAGTCCCATGTATGGCTGGGCTCTCTTGGCTTCCTACAGCCCTCTCTGTTGTGCTTTGCTCTGTGTCTTTCATCTCTTGACCTCAGGAGCTGAGCAAGGTGGTGCTGATAAGCCACTCAATGCCCTGGCATGGCCCGAGGCCGATAAAATCACCTTGCTACCTTCTCTGTCCCTAACGTGGTCCTTAACGTTGTCACTAGTGGGTCCAGTTAACCACTGTTGCACACAACAGAAACAGAAAACAGACAGACAAGCCTGGTAGTCCCTCAAGGAGAGAGCAGCTCTCTGGTCACTTCCTCCTGTGGTGGTGAGATTTGTTGCTTGGCTGCAGTGTCCGCGGTCTGGAGGAGGGCAACAGTGGTGAGAGGCCTTGTATCCCAAATTAATTCCATGTGGCTTGAGTTTATCATGCCGTCACAGTCCATCAGGTTTTTGAGAACTTCCAGAATGGTAGATCCTGTTCTATGTGCAGGTAGAGGTCCCATAGGTAGTCCTGAGGGCTGCGTCACCATTTTATGAAGCCCTATATTGTTGTTTCTTTCTTTAAAGATTTATTTCTTTATTTAGTACACGGTCTCACTATGCAGCTCGGACTCAGAGTGATCCTCCTGTCTCAGCTTCCCCAGCACTGGGATTACAGGTGTGTGCCAGCACGCCCGGTTTCAGTGACTGGCACAGCATGGGGCCGGCACAGCATACAGTACCAGGGATTGAACCCCGGTCCTTGTGTTTGCAACACAGTTGCTTAGACCACTAAGCTATCCGCCTGGCCCTCTCTGTCTCTGTTTTGCTTGATCTGGAAGTCTCTTATTTCAGATTGCCTTTGGCAAAAGGATGTATGAGTGTCCCTGTCTTCCCGTTACTTGTATTTTTTAGACTACTTTCTCCGAGCAGCTCCAGTGTGGTTCCTCCTCTATTCAGCTATGCTGGAGAGCCCAGTAAGCTTTAAAGTTTATTATATTCTAGATATTAACCCTTGGCCAGATATTTCCCCCTGACTTTGTTGCTGTGGGCTGTGTGTTTGCTGGTGACCATTTTCCTTGTTCAGAAGCTTCTTAGAGTGACATAGCCCAAATTACTTGTTTTCATTTTAGTTTCCTGTGCTTTTAGATTCTTATTCAAAAAACTGGTACCTTTATTGATGACTTGAAGTGCTTCCCTATGTTTTCTTTTAGTTATTTCATGTTCTCAGGTTCTGAACTGATTCACTTTGAATTGACTTTTGTGTTGGGTAGGACATAGAGGTCAAGTGTTAACTTACTTTTTTTCTTTCTTTCTTTTTTTTTTTTTGTATTTTAGGGAAGGGTCTACAGGGTGTTCAGGGTCTCACTACTAGATCGGACTCCTAGTGATTCTCCTCTTTACAGCCTCCCAAGAGCTGGGATTACAGGTGCACGCCAGCACACCCAGTCTCAATTGCCATCTCAGCATGCCCCAGAGGTGGGTCTGGCACAGAAGGTCCCAGGGAATCAAACCCCCCACCCCTGTGCCTCCTTGCAAGTGCTTTAATCCACTGAGCTATTTGGCCAGACCTAAGTGTTAATGGGAAAAACTCATTTCCCCCCATCACTTACAGAAGAGATTGTTTTTATGTCAGTGTCATTGTGGCTTATAGCTAGATGTCCTGCCAAAGCCTAATATATTCATACACAGAGTTCTTCAGTGTTGCCTGGATCTAGAGCATGTGATGCAGTGGCTATGGGCATGATGCTGGAATCAAGGGCGTGTGATTGTTAAATTAGTCCACTGATTGGTCTGGCGTAGGCCTCAGAGTGGCTAATGGGAAGGCCCTCCGCAGTGTGAGCGCTGCCTGCCATAGGCCTGGGTAGCCTGGGGAGAACATAAGGACAGAAAGACGGTTACTGTGGCTGCCGACTGCTTGCTCCCTCCCTTGCTGCTTCACTGCTTAGGTACCTTCCTGCCTTCGGCCCACTGTGAACTGTTTTTCCCCCTTCACGCTCCTCTGCCTGCCATGTCATGATGCTTTGGATCAAGGGAATTACGGACTGACACCTCCAGAGACCATGAACGGAAATAAGCCTTTCCTCCTTTAACTTGAGGTGTTGGGTATTTTGTTTCAGCGATGAGAAAAAACAACTATGACACAGGTATATTTTTGATGCAGCTGTCAGGAATGGGCTGCAAATACAAGGAATTATTTTCAGGCACTCTCCTCTGTTCTCTTGGTTTTATTGGTTTGTGTGTCTGTTTTTATGATGAGAATCTTCTGTTTTAATCACCACGGTTTTGTAGGATATTTTGAAGTATGATACCTCCGCCTTTGTTATTTTGCTAACGATTGCTTTGGCTGTTTAGGAACTTCTATGCTGTCATATTCATTTTTGGACTTTTTTCTAGTTCTGTGAAGAACTGTCATCAGTATTTTGATTAGAAATCCCTAAATTTTACATGGATTTATGTAAAGTGATTTGGGTAGTGTGGAAATTTGAGCAATGTTAATTCTGTTGGTTCATGGCTAGGAGAGTCTTTACATTGTTTATGGTCTCTTTAGTCATGTTCATCAGGGTTCTATAAATTTTGTTGTAGAAATTTTTATATTTTAGTTACATTTATTTCTGGGTATTTACTTTCTTTGCGGCTATTGTGAGTGGGATTGCTCTCATGGAGCTTTTGGGCTCATTTTGAGTAAGTTGTGTTTTTTTTTTTATGTCTTTTTGAGACAGGGTCTCACTATGCAGTTCAGGATGCCCTTAAGCTCACTTTGAGCTCAAGCTGGTCTTGAACTCACAACAATCCTCCTGCCTCAGCTTCCCAAGTGCTGGGATTATAGGCATGTGCCACCACACCCGGCTGAGTCAGGTATTGTTGCTTGGCTTTCTGATTTCTGTACTTTATTATTACAGTTAAGTGATTACTTAGAGCTGTGTAAGTCTGGCAAAGTGTTTCTCTAGCACCAAGCATGGATTGCCTTGATCCAAGTCCTTACATAGGTTTCTATCCATATTTGACTTCTGATTGATTTAAAAAAAAAATGTATCCACACTCAGCACTCAAAGAATCATCATTTCTGAGAAATGAGCCAAGCATTCAGACAGGTGTGCTGGGGCCACAGGCTGTGGAAGTGTGTGTTGTGGTGGGGAGGTTTGCTTCCAAGATCTATTTGAGTGTGGTAAGATTGTGGGCAAAATTCATGTGCAAGTGGGTGATGTGCCCTCGGATATGGAAAACAACCAAATCCAAGCATGTGGAGGGAGACCTGAGCGTGCTGCTGCTTTGAAGGAGAAACTGGGGTTCGTGTGGCCCCAATGATGAAAATGAAAGTTGACGTAAGCTTCACATCTTTGTTTTCCTTTGCAGCTTCTGGTGGGCTGCTCGTGCGCTGCCCTTCCAGTGTTTTGGCTTCCATCCTGCTGCCCACTTCCAGAGACGGATGTACTTCACTCTTCAGCACTGTGCTTGCTGCCATTTTTGTGAACCTGAGGGCTGTGGTAGCCTGATCGGCCAAAAATATAACATTCATGTATGTAACCACGGCTGTTCCTTGGCATGTCTGCTTCTATGTTGGGGAGAATATGCCTGGGTTTACCCCGTGGTTCCAGAGGGAGGATCAGAAGCATGAAGGATAGAGTGCCATCCACTCAATACCATGGCAAGCCAGGCGGGCCCTGGCCAGATGACAGGTACGTGAGGAAGCTTACCAGGACTGACAGGGCCACCGCAGAGAACAAGGTATTACTTTTGGGGCTTGGTAGATCTCACAGATGGGGAACTTGCTTTCCTATGTCACTGAGATTCTGTGGTTGCTTTTTACACACAGAATACTAAAATATGGAAGACAAACTATCCCTTCCATTAGTTCTTCCTTATCTCACCAGAAGCTGATGCTCACACTGGAAACCCCTTTCTTCTTCCCCTGGTCTTCTGAATGTGTCTTTATGCCCAAATTACTATTAATTTATATCTCTCCATCCCCTGCTCGGAAAATCTGCCACTCACTCTCATGTCTGATTACAACTGGAGTCTGTCTCTTCCTAACATCTATAGCATCAGGGTAGACAGAAGCCTCGTGAAGCTGCAATCTGTTGATAATTATTTTGCACTTTCTTGAATGGTTGTTAAATACCTTGCTTCTGGGCCCTCCCAGCAAGAGCAGATTTTTCTTCTTTCACCCTCAAGTACCAATTCCCCTTTAAAAGTGCATCCTGAGGGTGTTTTTTTTAAGAAAAATGATCTTTTCCTTGTAGTACTTTTTAATGTTAATATTTCCTTCCCTATGTATCATGCTGATATTTAGAATGCATAGAAGACAATCAGAAATCATGATGGAGTTATTCTTGTCGGAGTTGTGATGTGTTTTCCCCCAGTGCCAGGGTACGTGTATACCTGGGCTGTGTCTTACTCTTTCTCCCCCTGTTGCTAGTGGTTAGCTGGGATCTGCCCCCTTGTGAGCTGAACCTCTGTAGTAGCATGATGTGGATTTGTGGTGGATAGCAGCTAGGTAGAGAAGTACTCAGAAACTGGAAGTCGTCACTCTTCTTGGAGAGAGTGAGTTCCTTGGCATCCCCAGCAGGGGACCCTAGAGGGTGCTTTCTCCACCAGAGTCTCACCGACTGAGTCCCAACCCAGGACCTGGGGCTTGTGCTTGTGGACCGGCATCGCGTCACTCTTTGAGACCCCTTTCTTGTCTTTGTTCTCTCTGTTCTTCTTTGCTCACATGGTGCACCTTTAGCTGGGATACCTGGCCGGCCTCCTATGATGGGGGCTCCTGTCCAGCCCCGCCACTCTGACAGTACTCTTCTCCTCACCGTAAGGGTTAGTCTTGAGTATCAACTGACTGGCTTGAGAGATGACCAGGAGTTTACCTAAGCACGCTCCTGGATGTGCCGGGGAGTGGTCATGGGGACAAGACCTTGGAGTCTGTCTCTGTCTCTAGCTCCTTCCTCTCAGCTCCTTCCTCTGCTCTCTGCATCCTGACCACCACACAATAAGCAG
Organism: Ctenomys sociabilis; assembly: GCA_004027165.1. Classification (NCBI taxonomy): domain Eukaryota; kingdom Metazoa; phylum Chordata; class Mammalia; order Rodentia; family Ctenomyidae; genus Ctenomys; species Ctenomys sociabilis. The sequence continues at coordinate 19,010 of PVKA01002232.1, forward strand.
CTTTGCTCCACTGTACCCTTCCAACACAGGGAGACAGGGTGTGGCCAAAACCAGCTGGGTGAGGGAGGTGGGGCAGGATCCCAGAACACATGTGCAGCATTCTCAAAACCCTGCGTGTGGACTTCACCAGAGAGCTTGAACAGGATTTTTTTTAAACTGGGTGATCTAGATGTGATGTCAGAGTGAAAAATATAAAGAATAATTGCCATTGAGCTCTCCCTCCCATGGCTGTGCACGATAGCCCACCCTACGCCCTAGGCTGTATGTTTATGTTTTTTTTTTTCTTTCCTTAGTCCAAACTCACTTTGTAGAGCCTGTTTTGCCCCTACCTTTCTGTTCTTCTCCAACCTTTAATAAATATGAAGGGTTGCCACCGTTTATGTCTCTTTGGCTCCGTTCTTCATCTTGGACAGAAAGGAAGAAATCACCTCTCGGAGAAGACTCCAGCACCCCAACGTGCAATGACACTCTGTCGTACTGCTTCTGCCTTCAGCCAGCCAGCTGCAGGCCGAAACTTCTGAAACCATGAGCCACATAAACCTCCATCCCTGAAACTACAACTGCCCTGTATTTTGTCCCAGTGAAAGTAAGCTCATAGAGCCACTAATCAGACTTGGCTATTCTTGGTCTTGTAGCTATACTACATCTTACAGAACACCTCTTGGGGTGAGTTGCTTTTGTTTTAGGCTAGCAGTGAGCATAAAGAGCCAGTTTTTATACTTCTGAGTCTGATTCACTGTCCCTCTAAGGGCAATGGACATCTTCTGTAACTGTCTGCGTGTTGTCTACAAAATCTCAAGATCTGATTTATGCGTTCACTTCATCCCAGGGTTGTCTAACATTCACTGGCCTGGTGTTTGACTTGGCAAACACTGAGAGCAAGCGTGTGACTATTTGCAGAGAGTGACAAATGCTGCTCTCTCAATGGAAATATAAATTGGTGATGGATTACCCAATGTTCCTTGCTTACTTTAAATTGAAACATTCTATTGAACTTACCCTAACTGCAGGATTCTTATAAACAAACAATCTTTCTTGGATTTTATGGCTGTGGGCTCCCTGCCAAGTGCAAGCATTCCTAGTTTGAAAATCTAGTGAAACAGAACAGAAAACACAGTAGGGGAGAGAGAGGAAAGGAGGAAAAGAGGGAGGGAGGGAGAGGGAAGGAGGGAGGGAAAGAGGGAGGGAAGGACAGAGGTTTCCTTGAGCACAGTCAGACCTGTCGTTTGTTCTGCGAAGATGCCCAGAGTGTCAGTCACTGAGCAGGACTCCAGTTGGCCACTGGGGCAGGAGCTCCTGAAGGCTGGGGAGGAGAGCTCTGCCTCACACACTGCGGTGGGATGCTGCCACTCACTGTGCTGCCTTCCATGTTTAAAAAAATAAGAGCCGGCGGTATAGCTCAGCGGACTAAGCGCTTGCTTAGGTAAGCGCAGGGACCAGTGTTCGATCCTTGGTTCCCCCAACCGCGCCGGCCCCGCCTTCGGGTGCGCTGAGCCGGCGATGCAATCTGGGCGTGGTGGCGCGCGCCTGTAATCCCAGCACATGGGAGGCAAAAAGCAGGAAGATCGCTATGAATGTGGGTTGTATGCATAGTGAGACCCTGCACCAAAAAAATAGAAAAAAGCAAAACCACCTCCCCCCGAAAAAAATAACCCTTTTCTACTTTGAAAATCAATGTGTGAAGTCAACTGTTTGCTAATCTGTACCCACTGCTGAAATAGTTCCAAGGTTTTAGATTAAATACTCCAGCACAGATCTCTTTAAGCCTTCTCTAAATGAGAAATTATGCAAGGCTCTCCAGTGACAAATTCTCAGTCCTGGGGAATTAAAGCGCTGGACGGTGCTGGATCCCGGAGAACCAAGTGGCCCAGAAGGCTTCCGGCGCACTAAATAAGGCTGGGGCTCCTGCCGAGGCCTCAGCGGTCCCCCGCCTGCCCTCTGCAGGGCCCTCTGCAGGGCCCTCTGCCTGGCTTGCATGGAAGTCAGGCTCTGGAGTTAATTTTCTCAGCTTCCATCATTCATTCAGGGTAGGCATTGCTCTAAAATGATCACAAAATGAACCATCACAGCACGAAAAACCAAAGAGAATTATGGGGCCTCTTGCCAGGCTGCTTCATAGCAGTGGTCCGTTGTTTTCTCCAGAGAACTAGATTGCTGTTATTTGTTAGCAGGATGCAAATATATCTATATGTTTTTTTTTTTTTCTGTTTCAGTTTATTATTTATTTTCTCTAGTAGACTGAGGAAAGAAGAATTAATCTGTGATGTTGCTGCCGTGGTTGCTATCTGGCTTCAGTGTTGGAAATTAGATTCACCTAGGCTGTGGAAATAGTTCCTCCGTGGTGCCAAGCCACGTGGCAGAAATAACGGAAAGCCTGTCAGCTTAGTGCGTACATGGGTAAAGGTGAACGTAAGGCACTGCGAAGTTCTTTACAGCAGTGAGGGATGGCCATAGTCCTCAAGGAGACTTGCTTTTTGTACAAATCTTTGTACGAATTGTGCCCTCCCCCCAATTCTATAGACCAGACTGTGATCAAGGGGGAAAGGAGTTTTGAGCTGTGACCCATTGACAGCAAGCTAAGGAAAGAGTGGCCCTAGGGACATCTCCCACCAAGACCGGCAGGAGTGCCCAGCCAGTCTTGTCATCCTAGAGATGACACAGAGACCCAGAAGGGGGCTCTTTAGTCATCGTTCTGGTCAAAAGCCAAGCAACGCTGCCACTGAGTGCTGTGGGAAGCCTGACCAGGAGGCTGCGAGGAGGGTCAGGCTGGGCAAGGAAAAGCCCCGAAGGCCACACAGCACAGAAGGGCACGGGGAAGGGGCAGTCGCTGGAATCTGGACTTGGGCCATGGGGGCGACCTGGCAAAGAGAGTGGCAGGTGACACAGCAACCCTCGGCCACCACAGTGGGGTTGAGGGACTCATCCTTGCACCTTGCTCTCCTCCCTCTGTCCAGTTGTCACTGGGGTGCCTGGGGCTGAGTGCAGCTGGTGCCAGCAGCAGGAGGTTCACGATGCAGGTGATGGGCTCCGGTGCTCAGGCAGTGCCAGGCACGATGGCAGCAGACAGCTTGCAGAGGGGCTCGCCGGGTAGCGCGCTTGCCCTCAGGGTAAATTCTGGTGCTCAAAAAGTTGGGTATTGCCGCTGTTGGAATGTTTTTTTCCGATTTGGGATGTTGGCTGTACCAATCACATCCCTTAGGTTAAATGCATTTAAATCTTCACAACAACCTGACAAGGTAAGCATTTTATAGATGAGGAAGCTGAGGTGGAGACAGAGCTTAAAGAGCAGAGGAGGAGGAGGCCAGAAAACACAGCACATGGACACCTGTGCACCCGCGCTTGTAGCAGCACAGTTTGTCATCGCTAAGTCTTGGAAACAACCCAAGGGCCCGTCATCCGAGGCATGGATAAGAAAGATGTGGGATTTTTAGATAATGGAGTGTTACTTGGCTATAAGAAGATAAACTCGAGGCTTTTATAGGTAAATGGATGTAACTCACAAGTGAAATAAGTCAGACTTATATGCGCAAATATCATACTGTCTCCCTAGTGTAACAAATTGAAAGAGTGAATAAGATCTGAAAGATACAATAGATACTATGAAAGGGAAAAACTGCTAAGAAAAGGAAAAAAAGAAAGAAGGAAAGGGAAAAATTATACACATACACACAAGATAGTTAGGATCATTGTAATACTAATTGCTATTGATTTTTTTTTTTTTTTTTTTTTTTTTTTTTTTTTTTTTTGTGGAACTGGGGATTGAACTCAGGCCCTTGCACTTGCCAGGGAAGCACATATTTCACTGAGCCATCTCTCCAGCCCACTATTGGTTTATTGTAAGGGATCTTTTTTTTTTTTCCCCCATTTTGCATGCTTATATCTGGTTATCTAAACAGCTGCTTTGAAGGGAACAATATGTGATACAATAACCGTGGTCGATTTCTTACTTTGTTTTGAAATTCTGTATCATTTTTAGTGTTTTTTTTTTCTTATTTTTTAGTCGCTTTAGCATAAAACAAATGAAAGCAAGGAGAGGAAGATGCGCAGTGTGCAGTTCTGTTGGAATGAGAGTCCCAGGTGCCACACGCTCTCCACTGCAGGGCGGACACCCGTCCCCAAGGTGCTACAGGTGACATCAGGATCGAGACCCCAAGGGACAGCTGCCCTGAGCCTCTTTGCTGCCTAAGGACTGAGTGGATGCACCATTGTGGGTGCCACGGGCAGGCGCTGGCTCCCTAGCTGCTCCAGCGGCCAGGGGAGCACTTCCTCCAACCCTGTGGAACCTTTCTTCTCCCTGACTCTACTTGCTTTCTTCTCTTCTTTTCTTGCTCTTTCTCTGGGTCACCAAATGTGTCCCCCCGGGGAGGTGGGATCCACTCGCACCCCTCAGTCATCTTCAGCTCCAGACAATGTTCATCAGATGATTCGCCCATGAGCACAGTTGGTTTCCTAAGAGAAGGCCATGGCCAGCTGTAACTGTAGTACAATATTTCCCTCTCTGTGTGACGTGTGCTTCTTCTCAGTTAACAGATGTGGATGGAGCCCATGGAGACTCTCAGGACTGAGTTTTGCAGTGGGACCTGGAGTCTCCAGGGCTGAACTGGAAACTCTGACCCTTCCGGCCCTACTCTGCAGAGAGCACTGTCCCTGCACAGATGTCAGGAGCAGGCACCCACCACCTCTCCAGCTGTGTGATGGCCTGTGACTGCAACTTAGGCTCAGGGTCTTCCCATGGCAGCCCAGGTAAACTCAGCCCTCTGCTTCACCTCATGAATCCTCAGGTAGAATTTACTGAAATATTGGCTTCTGTCTTCAACAAGAAGCCCAGATGCTGGGCACTCTGAATGCCAGGTTGTCCTCACCGTGGTTCAGGACTCCGTTTCTTCCCTGTACTGCCTGGATGACAAATGAGATGATTTTAGGTATTATGGCAATGAGCACCTTTTTATTTTAAGGGTTACCTGTTTTTCTAGTTTCCTTTGCATGTAAGACAATAGTGGTTTCCATCTATGGCAGACATGCGGTTTCTTTTAAAAATAATTTTATGTAATAAAAATTAAGTGAGCTATAATAAAAACAGTGAAGAGCAAGGCTTCAGTTGCCATCAGTTATCAACTGCTCTGTCTCTTGGAAGCTGCAGAAGGGTTCCTGTGCCTGCACCAGCTCCTGTCACCCCTGGAGATCACTCTGTCCTTCTAGACAGGAGCTGATGGGCTCTGAGATCTCCAGGGTTGCTGCTTCTGTTGTGTCTTGAGTCTACGTTCCCTGGCACAGTCTCCTGGCCAGCCTGGCCGGACATAGCCCTAGAGGTCAGTGACATGGGCCAGCTTCAGAGCTCCTGCAGGAGGGTCAGGTGGTGTGTATGTGCAAATGTGTGTCCAGAGTCTCGCTTTCTGCAGCAGGTCTGGGGATAGCTGAGACCGAGACCACTGGGGAGCAGAGAGCTGACAGCTCTCGCCATTTAGTTTATAGAATGGAAGTCCCCTTAGGTGCAGAACCTGTCACCTGTCCTCAGAAATCCATTTTCTCTTTTTCATAGTAAGACTCATGGCCGCAGCCGTTGGGGACTGCCTTTTCCCAGAGCCTCTTACAGCCAGGGAAGGGAGGCTGACTGCAGGAGGCGGTGTGTGTGTAGGGAGAGGCTGAGATGGAAGGTGGCTTCATTTCTCCCATTACAGGGACCCTGTGAGGGGAGAACTCTCCCAGGAGGACGGCCCCTGCTGCAGTACAACCGAAGGGCTGCGCAGCACTGCTAAGGGCTAGAGTGCTGCACAGGCTGCTCTTAGCTGCTGCCGCCCGAGGGGTTCCTCATTCCAGAAGTTCACTCCCCTGGAGAATACGCACCTGATGCACTTCCCAGGCACTGGGCCCTGCTCACCTCTATGCCACTTTTCTATGTTTATGATTTTAATAGACTAAATTTTTAAAGAGTGGTTTTCGGTTGGGAGCAAATAGTGCAGAAAGTAGAGTTCTTGTGTACCTCCTGCAGCAACACCTGTCCCCACAGACCCTCTGCACTGTCAAAATCCTGGCCAGAGGGGTACACTTGGGGTACATCGTTGTAGCCCTAGATCTACAGTGGCCCTCAGGGATCATTCTTGTTACACACTTGGCTTCGGATGAATATCTAGGGACATGAACCCACCAGTATAGATCATGCAGACTCTGTCTTAGAGCCTTCTGTGCTCTGTCTGTTCATCCTCTGGTGCCACTGAGTTCTTCCTGTCTCTGTATATTTCCTTTCCCAGCATGTCATAGAGTGAGGATTACATGCAATGTAGCCTTCCCAGAGAGGCTATTTTCCTGTCTAGTAATGTGTTTTTAAATATCCTACACATTTTTTCATGATCCATTTCTTTTCAATCCTGTGTAATATTCCACTCTTTGGGTGTACTACCACTTATTTATCCATTCACCCCTCATAAAGCATCTGGGTTGATTCTGCTGTTGTTTATGAATAAAGCTGTTATAAGCATCCATGTGCAGGTTTTACTTGGGTGTGAGTTTTTCAACACCTTTGGCTAAATATCAAGAAGTACAAATGCTAGTTGTATGTTTCTTTTTGTAAGAAATCACACTGCCTTCCAAAGTGGTTGCCTTGGTTTGCAGTTATTGGTAGTCAGGGCTCTGCCTGGTTATAGACTGTGTATCTGTGTCCTTCCAAAGTGTCTGTGTGGGAAGGTGATTGGGAGGTGACTGTGTCACGAGGGTGACTCCCTCCTGGAGGAGACTGGTGCTCCTGCGATAGCACTGTGACTTCGCTTTTTGCCCTCTGTCCTGTACCATGGGAGGCTACAGCAAGAAGCTGCTTTCCAACCAGGATGCGTGTCTTCCCCGAACTGCTGACGCCTTCATCTCAGGCTTCCCAGGTGTTGGGAGCGGTGCAAGCAGCGGCTTGGCGCTCTGGGTAACGGCTTGGCGTTTTTTGTGGGCTCCGCCTTGACATGTTCGGAATAACAGGAAGTAAGGTATGGCCCCGCCTGTTGATCCGGACAGAATAAGGGGGCTGCCTGATGACAGAGCGGGATTGGCTGTATATTTATATGTGGCTGCTGATGATTGGCTCAGCTATACTATATAAGCTGCTGTGCTTCCGCAATAAAGAGAGATCTTTTCCTTCTAAAAGGAAGACAAGGTGTCTCGGGTTCTTCTTTCTGCACCGATATGCGCCGGACACCCAGGTCATGGAGCTGTGAGTGATCAACATGTGTCAGGGGGCCTTGGATTTCTTATGTTTGAAATGGAGATGTCACATCTGGAGGTACCAAGCCCTGGCAAGCTGTGCATGCCGTGGTCCAGAGATCTGTCTGCCTGGAATTCTTTCCCTCTCTTTAGCTGGGTTGAAGAGGTTGTCGTGTCTTCCAGGTTCTACCTAAAGGTCCCTCCCTCTGGGAACCCTCCTGCTCTCTTGCCCTGCTGCCTCTGGATCAGATTAATTGCTCTTTCTGCTCATGCTGCATACATTTTTCACAACCCGGAGATCACCCCCTCAGTAATATTTTTATTATAGCACATCTCCAACTTGGCACAGGTTTTCCAAGGACCTGTCCCTAGCACTGTATCTGGTCTGGATAGGGGACTTTGTATTTTCTAATGAATAATAAATAAGTGGATTAAAGGAATGAAGGAAAAATGGCTCAAGAATTTATTATCTTCTATTTAATAGGAATTTTCCTCCATAACTACATATTTATCTCGTTAGTCTCTCAGACCTCAGCCAACTCTTTTTCTAATTTTGCAGGGTAATTTGCATAGCCATGGGAAAGCACAATGCATGCAAACCAGGGTAGAGTTCCATTCTTTTGGTTTTAGCTTCTCTTCAGGATCTAGTGGGCTAGTTTAGTCTTTCTGTGGAGTTATAATATGACACTGTGTGGCTCGAGGCAGTTAACAAGAATGACAATACAAACCAATAATCACTGCAATGATACAAAGCCTATTTAGACTTATTCCTAAATTCATGCTTCAGGGATTGGCTTGGAAACGAGTAAATGAGAACTGAGCCGATATCTCAGATTCTATTCTAAGGGAATTCATTCCCAGAATCTGAATTTAGCCATTAGCCTTTGCTTTTAATTTAGGCCCAGCCAGTGTTTTAGCTAGTTGAGTTACTGAGATAGAAAGAGAAAAAAAGATCTGTGTTCAAACTAAAATCTATACCAACCGGAAGTGCTATTTGAAGGAATCTTTGTCTTTAAAAACTCAATTACATGTGCTTAACTGGATTTGTGGAGATCAGGTCCAAAGAACAGAAGTGAGGTCACTGCGAGAGGCTACTGGCGTGCCGCTATCACCTTGGACTCCTTCCTTTTGTGACATTTGCAGCCTGCGTGTGGCGAGTTTAGCAGGCGACGTCGTGCAGGCGCAAGGCATCATGGCCAGAGAGGGGCACCTTCTCTTCTAATTGGAAAACCCCACCATCATGGGCTCATGGCACAGTTGGAATCTGTGCCTCCTTTTCTCTTTCCTGTTATGTGAACAAAAGCAACATAGCCTTCTGAGAGTTAACATGGAGGACTAAGGAGATGTTTTGAACTTTCAAGTCAAAAACTGTTGACTATGATGAGAGCCTAATGGTGGCTCTCAACTGGGAACTATTGTGCTTCCAATCTTACCCTAGGGAAGATTTGACACAGTCTGGGGACATTGTTGGTGGCATGGGACTCACTACGGGTGGCTAGCAGGCATTGCTAACCATCTAGAGGGCATTGCTAATCATTTTCCAATGCACAGAGCAGCTCCAATAAGGGAAAGACATCTGCTCCCAAATATCAGTAGGGCTGTCCTTCAAGAATGCAGGCCTACTGGACATCATGTCCTAAGGAACCTGTTAGGTTCTGCTTTCAAAAAAGCTTGAACCCAGTGGGTGGGACATACAAGTATTGTTTTGTAGGATGACTTGATTTCCAAGTTCAGTACAATTGGATCTGAGTTTGGGGTTTCTATTAGCTGGGAGACCTTGGCCAAATCAGTTCATCTCTCTGAGCACCCTATTTCTCTTCCATCCATAAAATGAACATATGTTATTGTATCATTTCTCTGTAGTTTTCTCTGTAGTATAACATTTCTTAAACCAGACTACCTCTTCACCAGAAGGCATGTCATAATTTAATTATAAGTAGTTTTTTCATAAAATAGTGATATTCATTCCAAGATGTTGTGTTTCACCTTCATTAAAATGTAGTTATGACACCACCTTATCAGCTACCTTTATTATGGTGCTTTGCTCTCTCAAGGCTTAATGCTAGCGTAGAATTAGAGGAAAACAACCTGTTACAGCTTAGACCTAACATGTCTCCCAAAGTCTTATCTGTTCAGAGTTGGATCCTGGGAATCAAAAAAGTAGGTCACTGAGATGACCTGAAATGGTGTTTTTTTCTTTTTTTTAATTTTAAAAAAGTATTTATTTATTTATGTCTTTGGTACAGGGTCACACTGTGTAGCTCAGACTCATAGTGATCCTCCTGATTAAGCCTCCCCAGCACTGGGATTACAGGCATCCTCTATCACACTCAGTTCCAGTGACTGGCACGGTGCACCCTGGGTTCTGGGCTGGCACAGCCTGTGATTCCAGGAATCGAACCTGGTTGCTTATGCTTACCAGGTAGGTGCTTAGACCACTGAGCTATCTTCCCAGCCTCTCAGAATGGTGTATTCTTGTCCTTTCCCTTCTTTTCTCTATTTCCTGCCTTCCCTAGGACAAGCAATTTTCTTCCACCAGGACCCTCCATCATGCTGTTTCCGTCCTGGAATCAGCAAACCATGGACAGAATCCACTGAAACTGTGAGCCGACATAAACTTCTTTTCCTTTAAGAAGATATTTGTCCTTGCAACAAGGAAGCTGACTAATGCAGGAAATTGGTACCCAGATTTGGAGCATTGTTGGGACTTCCCTTGACAATAGCATTTAGAAGTCTTTGAAACTTGTCTATGGAAGGAGCTTTAAAAGGTTTGGATAATTGAGCTAGAGAAACACTAAAGTCACATAAGAAGAGACTGATGATTTCTGATTGGAGCCTTGGAGACTAGAACGGGGACCAGGCTCAGGGGGTATCAGCTGGGACAAAGGACACTATTGCAGGGGCCCGGGGAGATGGCTCAGTAGAATAAGCGCTTCCCTAGCAAGTTCAAGGGTCTGAGTTCAATCCCCAGTTCTGCCAAAAAGAAAAAAAAAGGACACTATTGCAAACTGCACCAGGGACCACTTATGTTGTATTCTGGCAAGGGATATTTTGCCAATGTCCCTTTTTGTGTGAGGTAATATTTAAAGATTATGGACAAGTTAAACTGACAGAGAAAATTACAAGGCAGCCTGTTGTTCAGGTTGTGTCATAGCTACTGCTGGCTACTTATAGTCAGATCTAGGGTAAGGATCAGGAACAAAATTCAGACACAAAAAGTCTGCAATTTTGCCTGCAAAGGTGGGCAGTAGAGAATGTGGTTGCTGAAAAGATTAGCATTAGAAAGAAGTCAAGCCCACTGTGGTGGTGCGTGCCTGAAATGCCAGCACTCGGGAGGCTGAGGCAGAAGGATCTTTGGGAGTTCAAGACCAGCCTGGACTATAAAATGAACTCAAGGTCAGCCTGAACTACATAGCGAGATCTTGTCTCAAAAAGAGAAAAGAAAAAAAAAAAGATGAGTTAAAGTACTCATTAGGACAATAAAAAAGATGGCTTGAAAACATCTCAGGAATTGGCTAGATACCATGTTTTGTAAGCTCAAGGGAATAAAAAGTTAGATGTTGCGGGTTGTGTCTGGTTGTTCCCCCAAAACCTCATGTAGTCACAGGGCAGTCTTCTAGAGTTTGGGATTAATTCATGATCCAATCCTAGGATTGTGGATGTGAATGCTGTTGGGATTATTCATGTAAGTGCCCCACACACCTTGGGACAGACAGCCTGGATGCAGTGTAAGGAAGGGAGAGAGGCTTGCTCTCTTCCTTTGTCTCTGCTGCCGCTGCCATGGCTCCTCCCTTCTGCTTGTGCTGTTTTCTGCCATCAAGATCTGCTGCCCTCTGCCATGTGCCACGCTGCCTTGGAGCCAGCTGATTATGGACAGAAACCTCCACAAACTGTGAGCTAAGTAAAACTTTTCTTCCTTAATTTTGGGTGTCAGGTATTTTGTCCCAGCAATGAGAGAAAAGTAGCAGAGACAGTAAACCCTACTTAAAGAATTTGCTTTGAGAAAAGAACTTTGACTTGTCTTGATCATTGAAGGCTGCCTAGGACTGGGGAAGTGTCTCCTCAAGTTCAGCCATCCATGTATTTGGAGGCTGCAGCACATGATACATGGGGATTTATCTGCTCTTCCAGCTGGCAAGAGACCTTAGCATCATCCCTGAGGTGTTAATTTTGCAGGAAGGGAGGATGCAAGACTTGCAGGGTCCTAGGGTCTTCCACCCAGATTTCAGAGGAAGCCCTTGGAGGCCAGGCAGTGTGTCCCTGAGAGGGTGGTACATGAGCTGTGAGAGTAGCGCTGAGGTGCAGTGGGGACCCCAGGAAGTTGGAGATGACAGGACTGTGGAAATTTGTTGAGAAAAGCAGCAGGCAGCGGGAGATCCGAGCCCAAGTGAGAGGGTATGTGGGATGCAAGGCCGTGGGGCAGGGCAACCTAAGCCATTTCGCCCTCACGTCTCACCGCAGCCTGCCCTAAGAGCTCGATATTGTTACGGTTTATGTCTGGATGCGTCCCCAAAGCACTCATAAAGTAGAGTTTTTGAAAGGTGACTGGATTATGAGGCATTATAACTGACTTTCTCTGAGGAGGTGGTGTCTGGTAGGACGGCATAGGTCCCTGGGATGGGATCTGAAGGCTGGATCGCCCTCCCTGGCTCCTCCTGGCACACTCTGTGTCCTGACTGCCGTGGCACAATTAGCTGCTCCTCTGCCACGGCCCTCGGCCATGCTGTTTCTTCTTTAGACCTGGCTGAGCGTGGATTGGTGCCCAGGGCAAAATAAACTTTCCTTCCCATGAGCTGCAGGCACAGAGTACTTTGTCTTGGTAATGGGAAAGCAGGCAGGTGATGCACAGCCTCTACCTAGGTCTCTTTAAAATTGCTTCACTCTTCATCTTCTTAGTTCTGCCTTCACTCTGGCAAAGCAAACAGGATCTCATTTTTGTGTCCTTCTGCTTAAGCCGTGTGTGTGTGTGTTTGTGTGTGTGTGCTGACTACACACCTGCACACTTTTATGCACAAAGCTAGACATCCTGTAGACCATTGCGCTGGGCACATGGGGCCTCACACACCCTTCCAGGTCTGAGCGGAGGTTTTGCCACCTTCGTGAGGCTGGGATGGCTGGCAGCTGGCAGCACCTGGTGCCAGGGCTGGCATTGTGTGTGTGGCGGGCAGGTTTTGCCCTGGAAGGCTGTTTGCTGGTTGTTCTGGCTCTGGAAATTAGTATGGGAATAGCCAACATCCACGCTGCTGTTTTTCTTTATGAATTTCTTTTGGGTTTCTGCACAGAATAATACACACTAAAAACAGAGCTGTTTACAATTAACCCGAGTGGACTCCTGTGTCGCAGAGAACCTGTGGCACCTGCCCCCTTGTGGACTGCACCCCAGTACCCCCCACTCATGTACCTGGGGTCCTTCCCCCTGCAGGACATCCCCCGTGTGCTGGGAAGCATAGAATGCTGCTTTCAGGGTGGCACTGCTGATTGGCCCATTGGGTAACTTTCTCTGTGACAGGGCACTTGGGTGTCACTTTTATGTCTGATAGCATCTACCTGGGGCTGCCAGTGCGTGCTCATGATTTGATCACCCTGAGATGCTATGGTAGGAGGTCCTCAAATTTGAGCAGTTTGAGCTATGGCATGAGGCTTCATCTCAAAATAAAAAATCGAGGCAGGCTGAGGCAGAGATCCGTGTGAAGGTCCAGGGCTCAGTGGCCAGTGTTGCAGTGAATCAGATGACACAGGACAATAGATCAGTAGTACCTAAGCAGTAGCGCAGAGAAGGCAGGTCCTGGATCCCTACAATCTGACAGACCCAGGCATCAGACTGAAGCTTTTTCTGTCCTAGTCTGACAGCGTCATCTTCGTGTGACATGGGATTGCTTTTTCAAGTTCTCTGACTGCAGAGCAGCTCCTGCTCCTGCTACTGTCACGACCAATGTCATCTCACATGGTGACAATTAAATGAATTATGATTTCTTTTTCTTTGGTGGTGCCATGGATCAAACTTAGGACCTTGTGCTTGCCAGGCAAGCACTTATTCCACTGAACTATCTCCCCAGCCCCACTGAAAATTAAATGAGATGAGGCCCATAAGCGTAATTCTAAAGGTACAGTTTGCTCCTCATATGTAAGAGACATCAGAAATTTGTTCTTACTAATGGAAATCCAGAGTTTTGCTTCTTGTGTCCTGCTCTTTTCCCTGAATTTTGGCCCCTCTCCCCCATCGCCCACCGCAGCCACCCCCTCGCTGCCCCCCAGCCGAGCTTCTGAGGCCTTTGGGCGTAGCAGGCACCGGCTGTTGGCGGCGGCAGGTCTGCACTTCCTGGATCTGTCTGCCTGGGGTTTCTGAGGGCGTTTGGGGTGCGCAAGGTAACCTGAGACTTTACGGGCAGCTGGAAGAGATCCCGGTCTGTGGCCTGGCTTCCTTCTCACGTTTCCGGCTGCAGCTTCGTGGCGTGGCCAAGGAAGTCAGCTGCTGCTGATTTTCTTCAGAGCTGAATAAAAACCGTGATTGTACTTCATCTACCAAGACATCTGAAAAGAGATCTGCGGAGTGGGCAAGTAAAGAAGTTGCAGTTTCTCCACTGTGAATCATACCTCTTGGTAGAACCATGCGGACTCCAGGTTTGACATTTATGGGTCACTGCCCCATCCAAGCCTGGGTCCCCTGGGGGTGGAGGAGGTAGAACAGAGCTCCAATGAGGGAGGAGAGCTCTTGCTGTTGTACTCAGGACTGGCCCTAAAATGCCCTTCGGCCTTTCGAAATTATATAGTCCAGTGTTATCTCCAAAGAAGCCGAGAAGCTAATGAGAAAGGTACGTTTCACCCTATCCTCTTACAATGACATTTCCATAAAAAAAGAAAAAAAAAAAAAAAAAAAAAAAAAAAAAAAAAAAAAAAAAAAAAAAAAAAAAAAAAAAAAAAAAAAAAACCTCAGGAAGTCACCTCTGAATGATTCCTTGGACAGATGGCCTTGATAGTATTTGTAAAGTCTAAGGATTATAATCATGGCCTTTGCTTCCCTGTGTACAACACTGGGCTCCAGCTGCTGTCTTTAATATATCTCTTAGTACTTTTTTTTGTAAAATGTATGTAACACAAAACTTTCCATTGGAGTCTTTTTTTTTCATTTTTATGTGTTTGGTACAGGGTTTCACTATACAGCTTGGACTCGCAGTGATTCTCCTGTTTTCAGCCTCCCAGCGCTGGGATTACGTGCACCACCATGGTCAGACTAGGTCACTGGCTCAACTTGCTCTAGGGGCGGAGCCTGCATGCCTTGCAGGACCTGGGATTAAACCTTGGTCCTTGCACTTTGCCAAAGCAGGTGCGTTGTCTGCTGAGCAATCTTGCCGGCCCTCCGCTGGAGCCATTTTTAAGTGCACAGCTCAGTAGAATTGTTCAACTTCACACTCTTGGCAGATGATCTCTAGGGCTCTTTCTATCTTGCAAGACTGAAGTTTTCCATCCATTAAAGCATGTTGCAGCAGGCACCCTTCTGGTCAGTTTCTAGAGTTCTACCTAAGAATACTGGGCCAGCAGGCTATCCGCCCACCCCAGATCCTGATATAAAACAGCTCCCCAAAGTTTTGTGTGTTCAGATGGAGCCTTTCGGAAGGTGACTGTGTCATGGGCGGTGCCGACCTCATCAATGGATGAACTGATTGCTGAGTTCTTGGCTCAGTAGGTGTTCACATGGGGCTGCTTGGAAGAGGTGAGGCCCTGCAGGGTGCCCCTGGGGAGCGTGTCTCTTCCGCTGGCTCGCCCTCTGTTCCCTTGCTTCCTGGCTCTATGGAGTCCTCCTCTTCAAGCCCTTCTACCATGCCACTTCTGCCTTGGAGCCAGATGACCATGAACCAAACCCTCTGAAGTTAGGAGCAAAACAAGCTTTTCCTGCTTCACTTGCAAGCCTCAGGTTCAGCAACAGGAAAGTGAGTAGAGTACTCCAGGCCTGCTGTCTCCCTCTCCCAGGAGGCTGCTGGTCCAGGGGCCCTCTTCATGCTCCATGTGTGAAGAGCTCACTGTGGAATGGGTCCAAAGCCTCCTGCAGTGGGTCCCGTGGAAGACCTCCTCCATCAGGCCCTGCCCACAGCTGCTACCCTGTGGACAGCAGTCCACAGCAGTGGTTGGTCATCCAGCCTGACCACTCCTGACCTCCAGTGTCTTAATTCTCACTCCGCCCGGAAGGCTTGCTGGGAAGGTGTGACGGGCTTTTGAACCTGCAAGAGTCTGCAGGTCTCTGAACAAAGGCAGTCCTGACTACTCCTAGGAAGAACACTCAACTCTTCCCACCCTCTCACTATTCTGGAAGGAAAACCCCTTCCTAGGATTGTAGATAGTGGAGAGAAACCCAAATCCTACTGGTTCCCAAGCACCCACTCTGCTGGAAGACCCCACTGCACACTGCCCTGTGTCCTGCAGCCCTCTGTCCCCAGTGGGAGGCGAGTGGGTCACCGTCAGACTGCTGGAGCAGAAGGTTTGCTCTTGCTCTTGTTCTGCACAACTCATTCAAGAGTTGGCCGAGCTGCTGCCTCTCCCCTGGCCTCAGTTTCTTCCAGGATTAATGGGCTGTGACTCCAGGGATTGGCTTGGGGAGGAGCCCATGTGGAAGAGATCCCTGCTTCCCTGATGTTCTGGTCCCTCTCCTCTCTCCTTCACTTCTGAGCGTAGATACAGAAATCAAAATTCCTGAGATAGATTCAATTTTCTCATTTCCTTGTCTCATGCCCTGCCTGTCTTTCCCTTTTGCTATCAATGGGGCACTTTCATTGGATCGCAGTTATCTACTCCTAAAAATAATTATGAACCATGTACAGCCTCCAGGTAGGCAACTCCTAGATTATGTGGGCTGTCTGTTTCAGCCCTATTCTGGGAAATTATAGGCCTTTTTCATCTCGATTTACTCTTAACTGGCTGGAGAGTGTTCTCACTGCCATCACACGCCGAGCCAGAGGAGAGTTGGCCATTTCTCCTTGCATATTAGAGTCATAATGAATAGCTCAAATATGACATCATGGTCTTTCCTGCGCCAAGACACTCTGGAATCATACTGAAAACATTACATTAGCTTAGAAAGTGGATTGAATGAAAACAAACTAGACTAGCTAATGCAGAAGTTTATATTTGAATGTGGGCCCTGAAGCAAAGAGCCCTTTCTCAGAATAAAGGATTCAGGGACACGGAGACCCACACCCTCCCCACCCCTACCCGCCTGGGCCTACACTGGGGTCAGTCTGGGCCTGAGGCTGAAAGGATGTTTTCCTGATCAGCCAATGCCTAATAATGAGTTGTTGTTGTTGTTGTTGTTTTCCTTTTTTTTAATGTTAGTTTCATTCCCACAGAAAAGCAAAAAATCGGGCCAAATTCAATTCAAATTCCTTCAAGTCTTTCCGTCTTTGAATTGGGCTCAGGATACCTAGTTTATCTCCTCCCTGTCTGGTCTTAAGAAAACTGAAGGGACACAGGGCAGGAGTGATTTCACAGCTGTGTTGCTGCCCCCAAGTATCCTGTGATGACTGAAGAAAGCACCAGCATTCTATTCTTTGATGTCCTGTAGCAGGCGTCAGGCTGAGGTCCAGGCACTGTGACTCAGTCCCTGGAGGCAGTGAACTAAAAGGGAAGGACATGTTAACCAAGCCCTTGTGGGGCCGCTGGGTGGGGTCCAGTCTCCTGTCAGTGGTAAGTGGGTGTAGACAATGGACAATGGCCATCCCTTCCTGGGGGAGTTGCCCTTGTGAGGAGGAGTCCCGGGGCCTGGACTCGAAGTGTGAAGGGGCAACTGGAATGGAGTCAGGAACCTAGTTGGGGAGGCTTGGTACGGGCTGAAACAGGAGAAAGGAAAAGCAAAACAAGGGACCTATGCAAAGAGCTGGGGTCACATTTGTGCCTAAGGTGTCAGGACTAGTCGTGGTTTTGTGAACCCAGTGGGCACCAGAGGCAGAGGGAAGAGGCCCTGGACATGTGGCCCCCAATTGCTGCCACCAATTGCTGTTGTTACCACATCGGCTTGTGTGAGACAGCTGTTGTTGCCTGCAGAGGGTGTGGAAGTCAGTGTCACATTGGGGTCAGAGTGAAGACACCCAGTCAATGCTTCCAGAGAAGAGAGCTGATGTCCCAAGGCGTGGCCTCCTTGTGTCCAAGGGGAGCGGGCATCCTTGGAAGGGCCCAATTTCTCTGTGACTGTGGATCCACCTTCCACAGCAGTCTTTACAGATGAACGCTGCTGTGGTTTGTGGATTCCCACACAGCACGGGATGGTGGTCTTGCCCAGCTCTATTCGGAGAATACAGGCCCGGGAGGAAGAAGCCGTCTGTCCATGCCCTCTGCCCCTCTCCCCTGCCCCTTACCTCTGACCTCTGTTTTCACATGTTGTGGCCTCAGCCCTGTGAGCTGGGCTTGGCTCCACCCATCGCTTCTACGAAACCCGTTTCCCCCTCCAGCTCAATCCAGCTCAAGGCAAGGACCTGCTTCTGAACTGTTTTCTTCGATGGGAATGCTATATAGTGGACACTGTATTAATCTTATTTAATGATCTTTTGTGATACTGGGGATTGGACTATGGTGTTTGTATTGGGCTGAGAGCCTACTTTTTACCATTTTTGATGTATTTGGTTATTATAGGGTCTCACTACACAGCTCAGACGCACAGTGATCCTCCTGTTTTCAGCCTCCCAGAAATCTGTGGCCAACTGAGCCTCCCTTGGGGATGGGGCTGTTGTAGTATGTAGCGCCAGGGATCAAACTGCAGTCCTTGCATTTGCCTAAGCTTGCCTAATCAGGCTCTTTAGTCCACTGAACTATCTAGCCAGCCCCCAACCTTTTTTTTTAATTTTGGGAAAGGTTCTTTTTAGGCCATTAAGTTGCTCAGGCTGGACTCGAATGTGTGAGCCTCCTGCCTCAGCCTCCTACAGGGCTGGGATTACAACTATGTACCACCAAGTCTAGCTTATTCTGTGGTTTGGATGTCTTAAGGCCCCGCTAACCAGGGGTGACTCTTCTTGCCAGGGCTGACCAACCCGTAATGGTGGCAGCCACACAACATGAGTGTTCCTTTCATCCCTCCATTACAAGCCAGTCCAGCCAGCTCCCCGTGCTACAGCTACCTTTCCCATCCACCTTTCATGTACCTGCCATCCCCTGCCCGGCAGGTCCCACCCCTGCCCAGCCTGCCGTGCCTGTATCTTCTCATTGTGACCACAATTAAATTTTCCTCACCTTTTTGTCCCCCACCTTTCTGACTCCTGACACCTCTGATTGGTACTTCTAGTGGACCCCATCTTCTAATCCCACAGCACCACGCACGCATCCTCTTGGGATGCGAGATTAATAAATGACCATTTCAGTGCTAAGCATGTCTGCGGTCTGTGGCCCTTACCACCTGAATAACAATAAAATCTGTACGTTAAATGCACGTGGCAAAACACTTTCTGAATGAAACATGAAACAATGTCAGGAGAATAAAAAGCAAAAGGCCTGTTCTTGCCCTCAGAGAGCTTACAGCCTATTGAGAATGATGAGTGTGGAAATGATTACAAGGGTGCTGCATCTTGGGAGAGAGCTCTGTGCAAGAGGTCTACGATAGGAAGGTAAAGGTAAAGATTTCCTCCATTCAGGCTTCGATCATGGTGGAGGGTCAGTCAGGGAGGTCTTCAGTTGTTCTTTAAGTGGTGTCCCTTGGGCTGTGGGTAGGGCATGTACTTGTGTTGTGTCTCTAGGGAAAGGCTGTTTACAGCAAGACCTCCCTCTTATTTGTTACAGCACTGAGCAGATATGCAGCACTATCTGAATGAATGAATGAATGAATGAGTGAATGAATGAATGAATGGCCACTCTGACAGAACCTTCCAACCAGAACGAGGCTCATATCCCACAAGATGAGAAACACCAGCTCAGTGTCATACAGGCCAAATTTGGACTGTAGACATTTAGTCTGGCTTACAGCTCATTAAAATATGGAATTGGCAGCCAATAATCAATGAGAGTGTAATTTCATGGAAAAACACACATTTCACATGTCCCTGGAACAAATAAGATGCAACATTGGATTTTTGGCTGAAGCTAGATTAGAGCTGCCCTTTCATGAAGGGACATGAACTCTGCTTCTTTGACATGTCATTGCCTGTTACTTGACCCTTGCATTCAGGTGTGATCGGCTTGAATTTCAGTTATTTCTGGTTGTCAGTCCCTGTAACAAGCATCTTACCTTTCTACCTCTTTTTCTTTTTTTTTTTTTTATTAATTTTATTGAGAAACAAATAGCAATGAGACAGTTTTAAAAACTGATTAATAAGACAGTTTCAATAATTAATACATTGCAAATTGCTTTCATAGTGGTTATTCATAGTATAAGATGCAGACATGATATCCTGTCCAACACTATTAGTACAAATCTTTCTTCTCATTGAATTAAGAGAAAGTAGCTGTATATCTATCCTATTTTGTATATACAGATACAAAATGGTCCTTCATTTGTATCCCCTTTTTTTGTTTAATTTGTCAGAGATGGGTATTCCATTGCCATTTAAATATTGTAGGTGTATGAATAATCCAATATAATCCAGTAGTCCATAATAGTAGTGGGTTATCCATAGGACTGGCAATGTCAGAAGTTGTTGACTTGAGCCTTTTACAGCTCAGCATATTAATGTGGCTTTAGTTTTCATACCTTATTATACTTTTCTGCTGGATGGTTAAGACCAAGATAAGGCAAGATCTATAGAACAAGAAATGTAACTTTTGTGTCTGACAAGATCAGTCAAATGCCTTCAAGATTTAGCCTGAAACCCTGTACCACAGTTTGTAGATTCTTTGTCAGTGTCAGCTAGTGAGGACTCAGGACATAAGTACTGAAATGTCCTGTAACTCAGTGATGTCCCAAATTTTCTGATCAAGGAGATTATGGGGCCACAGATGAAAGTGATTGATGATGTAGAGTACCTAAGGAGAGTCACATGGAAAGAAAATGTCTCTCAGGCTTTCACAGAGAGAAAATTGGTCAAGCCAGGGAATCCTCCACATGGCTGACACTGACAAAGATCAAGCTCTTTTTTCTGTGTTAGTAGAGGTGAGAGCAACAAACCCTAGGGAGAAAGTCACTCATGCTGGGCGGCAAGGTAGGGCCCAGCCAGACTTTGCAGCTCCCTGTCTCCCAGGAGGACTTTCTGTCCTCTCAACAACATTCCCACCAGCTAGACCAGGCCAATGTGCTCCACAGGCCCATCCAACACAGAGTGAGGGACACCCGGGAGAAGGTCAGGCCGAAGCCCTGCAAACTGAAATGGACTCTTGAGCTGAGAATGAAGGAAAGGGAGAGAAATAGAAGGAGGGGAACAAAACAAAGAAGGAAAAGAGGTTTAATATTTTAGGGGCTTTAAATTAAAAGTCTAACATGATCCCTGGTACTACAAAAAAGAATTTAAAAATCTAGAAATGCTTATTCTTAAAGATTTCAAATTGTTTCTGAAGGAAAGGATGGCTACCCAGACTGCTGAATTCACATTCCATGTACCCCAAAGCTGCAATAACTAGATGTGGGCTGAATTTAAAAACCTAAATATGAAGGGGATAAACAAAGTAATTAAAGGGTGATGTGATATAACCAGGACTCATGTTTTCTCTTGCCTTTGCCAGGAAAAGGTTATTTCCTTAAATCTTTAAAAGGTAGGTGTTTTAAGGGATTGCACTCCGTGCCCTGCGCCTCTGCTATGAGAATTGCTTCACCCTAAGTTCATTAGTTTTCCCTGGAGTTCAGGTGAGTTGTGTCAGACCTTTGAGAGGCACATTTCCCTTGGATCTGATCTCTCCTGTCTTGATTTGCACAAAATAGTTACGAGAAAAACATAAGTACTACTATCTTATTTCATAAGTGAACTATTTTTAAAATCATTTTGAATTCACTGAATAAAAGACTCATATATTTTGCTCTTAGAAGGAATTCTTTAAGACAACCCCTTCAGGTGGAGGAGATGGATCCACAAAGAAATGAGTTTTCCCCAAATTGTACAGCCAAGTATAGTGAGAAACCAGAAGTCCTTATATCACAGATGACTTTTACTGGGAAATCTTGGAATTCACTTCATGGAGTTTTTAGTTTGAAAGCAGTCAAAACATTTAATAAAAATGACATCCTGCATTGTGCTTGTTAAGTGCTCTCTCCACTTAAACATAGGTGTGCAGTCACCAGGAATTTAAATGGTTACATTAAACACAACTCTAGAACTAATCCACAAATCAGTCATTGATTTGTGACTGTTGCACATTTAGAGTTTTCCAATATTCACCATTATTTTTGTGAAAATTGATTAGGCTTTGTTTTTGTGCAGTTACCAGGGATCAAACTCAGAACCTTGTGCTTCCCAGGCAGTCACTTATGCTGCTGAGTGAAAATTATTTTAGTTAGGTGTTTGCTTGTCTCCAGAGTAATCAACTTAGAACTTTTACTCAGAAATCAAATTATCTTTCAAGTTTATGCCATCAGATACATACTGAAGAATTTATTGCCATAAAATTAGCATCCTATTACTAAGTCATGTTGAATGATCTCTCAAAGTGAAATATTTCAGGATCATAACATGCTAATATAGGGCCAGCCAAAGAGCTCAGCAGATTAAAGTACCTGCAAGCAGGTGCAGCAAGCAGGCACAGGGGTAGGGGGTTCAATCCCATGCTGGCCCTGCCTCTGGGGCAAGATGAGATAGTGAACGAGACTGGGCATGGTGGCGTGCACCTGTAATCCCAGCACTTGGGAGGCTGTAAATGGGAAAATCACTATGAGTCTGATCTAGTAGTGAGACCCTGAACACCCTATGGACCCTTCCCTAAAATACAGGGGGAAAAAACATGCTAATATAAATTAGCAGAGAAGGCACTTTATTGAAAATTTTACCAGCTGTCCAAGAAGGGGATTCTTTTCCCTCTTCACAGTGTGTGCCTCAGTGTGTGTGTGTGTGTGTGTGTGTGTGTGTGTGTGTATGCATGCACATGCGCCCCGTATGGACATAAGGGAGAGTCAGTCATGTGTCATAAAACAATAATGTGGTGAGTCAGGCACAGTGATGGACACTTGTAATCCCAGCACTTGGGAGGCTGAGGCAGGATGATAGCTCTGAGGAGAGGCCATGTATTTTCCCCCTGTATTTTAGGGAAGGGTCTATAGGGTGTTCAGGGTCTCACTACTAGATTGGACTCGTAGTGGTTCTCTCATTTACAGCTGTAGTTAAGGCCAGTCTTAACTACGCAATGAGATCCTGTCTCAAAAAGAAACAGACAGTAGTATGGTAAATGCTATTTTGAATTTTCTTGCTTTCACTTTAGCTTTCTGAATTTGATGTAGGCTTAGTCCCTTTTAGAAATTCTTTATTTTATGTAATGCTTATTAAGGCTCTGATCAGATGAGTCCAATTTTAGTCACAACCAGTAGTTTTCGTATGCATTATTTTTACTGTTGTGCTGCTGCAGTTTTTCAAACAATATATGCTTGGAGATTTAGACTTTCTCTCAGAGACAGTGTTTGCAATTTCCAAGTGACTGGTTTCCAAATATTAATTGCTAATTTTGTTTCATTATGGGAAGAGAATTAATCTTGTATAGTTTTTACTTTGGGGAATTTATTGCAATTTTAATTTTGCCCTAGAAGATAATTTTTAAAAATGCTCCATGCTTATTTGAAAGGGATAAACAGACTGTACCTTATAAAGTTTATTGTCTTCTATAAATAAAACTTTAAATTTTATCATGCCACAACTTTATTTTCTCTTGATTTATTTTATGTCTAATAAAAAAAGGGTTTATTTGTTTCCTTTTCTGATCTTAATTTTGTCAGTATCCTCATATTCCTGGGCTTTAAAATTCTGCATAATTTTATCGTATTTGATAGATAAAAGTTTTGTGATAATTATGTGCTCAATCTGTGTGGTATCATTCGGCACAAAATAACCTGCTTTATCTTTTTGAGATTTTATTTTTGCCCAGGAATTCCAGTTCACATGGTATGTGTGCTGTCTTCTGTTTGCTTTCATTTGACATTATTGCATGTCCTCTGCTATTCTTAGGAAGGTACATATTTTATGTTTATTTGTGTGTTTATTTGAAAGTCAATCAAAATAAGTAAGAAATACACTCATACAGCAGCACATTTAAGCAGTGCAAGGTTGTATAGTGAGTAAGCCCAGTGATGATTACCCCCCAAGAGAGAAGACTGGGCGCATTTTCTCTTTCTAAGAATACTGGGAGAATTTTCTCTTTCTTTCTCCACACCGAGTCTCAGTTGCTATCTTGGCGTGCCCTGGGAGCGGGGCCCACACAGCTGTCTGGGGATCAAACCCTGGCCACTGAGCTCTGCCTCAGCTGGTGCCTTAGTCCACTGAGCTGTCTGGCCAGCTGCATTTTCTCTTTTTTTGTTTTGCTGCTGTGCTTGTTTAAGCCAGTGAGCACATGCACATTTTTTTAGAAACAGGCAGCACCTTTCCATGTTGTCTCATGCTTTTCTGATCTGGCTACCTCCACAGCTCAGGAGATGGCTTCTTTGTCACCAGGCCACCAAGTTTGCGTGGCCAAGAGACGCCCTCGTGCCTTCACCCATTGCCAGAGGCAGTACAGGGAGCTGGCCTCCTGACACCTTCCTGCCCCTTGCACCAAAGCTTCTATCTGTGAATGGCGTCGATCTCTCCTTAGTTGTTCAAGCTCGCATCCTTTCAGCGGTGTCCCTGGGGGCTCTTTGACCCCCTGTCCACATCTAGTCAGCTGTAAAGTTCTGCTGACTCTGCTGTGGAGCAGTGGCTCATATTGACACCCTTCCCCTCACCCAACTACAGCCACGTCCTCCATGAAGTTCCCATGCCCATCTCCTGCACTGCTCACCTGCTTCTGGGTGGGCCCCTGATTCAATCTGCTTTTGACCACTGTCAGACCGGTCACGTGAAAGTGCAAATGCACTGTTAACCAGACTGTCTCCTAAAGCCTCCCCTGGCTCCTGACTTCCCTTGGGATGTGGCTCACCTTATTAAAACAGCCCTGCAGGCTGTGTGCCAAGCGGCTCTGAGGTCTGGCAGAGACTCTTTCTGTTCAGAACCACAACATCGTCCCTGAGCTTTCAGCTCCTTCAGTTAGGTCCATGCTGCCCAAAACCTGGACCTTTAGACACACTGTTTCCTTTATCTTCATCTGATTTCCTTCTTGCTTAGCAAATTTGTCATCATGTTTTCAATCTTGATCTAGACAAAATTTCCTCTAGGGCTGGCCCACAGCTCCCACGTCTGTTGCCAGGGCCATTTCTGCCTGTGACCTGCCCACTCCCTCTGTGGAAGAGAGGGAGTGAAGACCTCAGGCACACGCAGATAACACAGGGCTGGTCCTGTCTCCAGATCTCCAATTATGAGTCTGAAGTTTCTCATGCCCTATGGAGCAGCCCGTGGGTTAGGGTGTGGACCTCCCCGGCAGGGTGGTGGTCTTACACATTCTGCTCCTGGGCTTGGTTCAGGAAGGGGTAGGGGAGACCGGTTTATTTGGGAACCATTTTAATATCCCAAGTGCTTCAAAATCTGTTGCTTATAAAGGGTTAGATACACTTATCTGAAAAATTGCTTTTTTGGGTCTTTTGGGTAGCAGTGTGTTCCGGCCCTGGGCTACCCAACAGACCCAAAAAACTGTCACCATGGAGGGAAAGTAAGAGAGCCCCACCTAGGGGAGAAACTGGGGCCCTGTCACAGGCCTGGCTGCGCCACCCTGAGCCTTGGGGATCTTGTCCTTGAGTGAGTCATCGAGCCAGGTAGAAAGGAGTCACTTTCAGCACTGAAGTTCTTCAATTTGAGGTGCAGTTCTATTGCTTTTCCTTCTATTCTTCAGAGTTAAATCATCAGCTTTCTACAAAGCAACCGGCTGGAGTCTCATAGCAGCTCCATACCACTAGGGTGGAAGAGGCTTCACCAAAGCTTTCAGAACATGACTTCCCTCACGCCTGCTTACCGGCGTGTAACGGAGGAGCCACACTACTGAGAGCGCCCGCTGGGCCTCCGTCTGCCACACTCAGTGCAAGCTTAGGATGCCTCTTTCTAGCTCTCTCTGTGCCAACCCAGCCTGTCCTACGTCCCAGGCAAACTTCTACCAGCTCACCAGAGTACAGAGTTGCTTTTTAACACTTGGGAGCTTTATAAGGACATTTTAATGCTATGGAATAGCGATATACAATTGAAAAGTCATAATAATTACTTGAATTGAAATGCAGTTAACCATACCTATTCTTTTTTTTTTCTGGCTGTGTACATAGGGTGCTTTATTCTCCAGAGTGATACATGCTAAGATGGGTAGGGCTTGTGCCAATGTCCCCATATGTACAGAACTGAATAAAGTGGGTCTCTGAGCAGAAGTCTAATCTGCCTTGATGCGAAAGGGAGGATGGAGGTGAAGATTACAATCAAAGATGTATTCAGTCCTTTGTTGGTTCTGGTCTGGAATGTACGGAGGTCAGACAGCTCTCAGTGTAGTCACTTCCAGACAGGAGATCCCTGACGGGCTTGGAGGGCTTTCTGTACCACATCTTCCCACTGGGCATCCGATATCTCCAGAGCCCAGGCAGGAACCCCTGACGCAGGCAGGCTGACCCCAGCCGCTGTCCTTTTCACCAGCTCTACGTGCTCTGGGTCCACGGGGATGGAACTACGGTTGCTCAGAGCTGCGGCTCCCTCCTCATCTTTGTCGTCACTCTCTAATGGTGGGTCTGGCAAATGAAGCCCTAGGGCCTGGATCTGATCCTGGATGTCAGCAACTACCATGCCTGTTCTTTCCTGTAGGATTAAAGAGTGTTTTAGAGCCTTCGCCATAACTGGGTCTCTCAGTCGGCACCCAGGCGCCTACTGCTTCTTCCACTCTCTTCTGACATCTACAACTCGCTAAGCACTTCAGTATAGAGCAGCTACGCAGGGCTCCTTGATGATGGCCTTGTCGGCTCATGTACACTTACCGTATTTAATGGCTTTCTTGCTTGCAGAAATGGCTGGATTAGCCCGGCGTGGTGGCGCATGCCTGTAATCCTAGCACTGGGAGGCTGAGGCAGGAGGATTTCTTGAGTTCGAGACCAGCTTGAGCTACAAAGTGAGCTTAAGGCCAGCCTGAACTGCATAGTGAGACCCTGTCTCAAAAAGACAAAAAAAAAAAAAAAAAAAAAAAAAAAAAAAAAAAAAAAAGAAAAAGAAAGAAATGGCTGGATTAATCTCATCTCCAAATACAAAAATGAATAAGAAAAACATAACCTCCTACATTAAAGAGCCTCCATAAATGGCCACTCTCAACGTGGGACAGTAACTCACTCTTCTGTTTTTTTTTTCTCTGCGGGAAGTAGAGGTGTCAGGGAGGGATGGGTCATTCTCACTGCAGCGAAAGAAAGATTCAGAAGAAAAGGACCTGGCTCTGAGCTGGCTCATTCCTGGCCGTGTTCCCACCTCAGTTCTTCCTTTCTTCCTTCTGTTTGAGTTTTTGGAAGTCTTGACGCCTTTCCTTGTCCCCTCCACTGCCACAGCATCTTGGTTATTTCTTTTTGTTAGAACCACACAATACCAGACACCCAGAAGGTAAGGGAGGAGAGAAGTGCTGTGGATCACAGAGTGCAGAGATTCCAGACCATAGTCAGCTGGCTCCATGATTGGGTGGGCGGCGTGGCAGGAAAGAAACAGCCCTTGGCAGGGCAGGCAGGAGGAAAGGTGAAGGAAAGAGTGGGGAAGAGAGCAACATTTTGCGGGCCACTGCCCTGGTGCCCCATCTCCTCCATGTTTATTTTCCAGTGTTACACTTGGCTCTCAACTCAATGGACCTAGCTCAGTAGAGACGCAGCTACAGCACACGAGCCGCTGTGGCCTCTGAAAGGCTCTCTGTCAGTGGACTAACAGTGAGGAGCCTCAGACCTCATGGTCCCGGTGCATCGCCAAAGCCCCAACTCTGAGCGCGTGAGCCTCTGGTGAGGGGCATTCAGGTGTAAAGCGTAACGTAATCCCATGGTCTCCATCTTTACTGTGTAGGAGAAGCTGTTCAGAAGTAGATTCCTGGGCCTAATCGTAAGATACCAGGATTCAGGAGACCTGGAGAGAGGCTGTGGAATTTGCATTCTTCACCAATTCCCAGCAAGGTTGCTGCTGCCCCACTGCAGAGTAACACATTCTTAATGAATCAAGTAATAAATAAAGCATCTCCCTTGCAGTCTTAGCAACTCATAGCTTCTTTTGCTTTGATTTCCTTCTTTCTGTATGGCTCTCTGCTTCCCTGATAGAGGGAGGAACTTCTGGGTTGGAAGCCAATTTGAAAGAGGCAGGACAATTTTCTTACATTAAAACAAGAAGCCCAGTATATTTGACTTACGCATGCTTGAACTTCCGGAGGAGCTCTCCCACATGCCCGTAAGAGAATGATGGTGAGGAAATATCCCTTCCCTCTGGCTGTGCTGGGCTGGGCAGCTGGGAGGGGCACACAGTGTGGCACAATAAGGCCTCCTCTACACACAGCACAGCCTCAGACAGAGCCAAGGCCAGGGGAATTCTTGCTGTATTCCCTGGGAAACTTATGTATTTCCCTCCAAACAAGATTGAGCGTTAGGTTAACTGATTGAGCTCAAAAAGACACAAAAGGACTTATTTTCAGGGGATGTCCTATTTTTCTCATGTAGAACAATCTACACTTGCTCAAATACAACCCTATCATGTTCTTCCAGAGCATCGTCATAGCTCTCCAAATCCTGAACTGTGCTCAAAATTTCTTGCAACCCCAGTTCTTGTATTATCCTCTGGCCTCAGACTCTCATGGCCAGCAAGAGAGCGCTCCTGGAGTGAGTGCTTCCTGCCCGAATGGACTTCTCAGGGCAGTCCCTGACAGCATGTGAGATACTGATTTACAAAACACTGGAATTAGACAGAGCACGTCCATTGTTATCAAGTGCTCGCATTGTTTGTGTGTTGCATCTGTGCTCTGACTATTCACCTGGCAATGAAATTCAAGGTCATCCGTCTAAACAGGCAGTTCCCTCTTGTCCAAAAGTGCCTGATGGGGCCAGGGAGATAGCTCAGTGGACTAAGCGCCTGCTTAGGCAAGCACAGAGCCCAGGGTTTGATTCCTGGTCCCGCATGCCATGCCAGCCCCACCCCCTGGGCATGATGAGCTGACCACTGAGTCCAGATGTGGTGGTGCACACCTGTAATCCCAGTGCTGGGGAGGCTCAAATCAGGAGGATCACTACAAGTCTGAGCTGTGTAGGGAGACCTTGTAACATATACATAAATGAAAAAAACAGTGCTTGATGGATATTTAAAAATACTTAATTATCATTTATCTTATTTATGTAAAATGTCAGGGTCAATATGTACTTATAATTAATACTATTCATTTTATAATTCCACACATCTGTTGAGTATTGTGATAGATGTACTAAGTGTGTCTGTCTAGCTGATGATCTTAACTGGGGCTTATTTGGGGGGGCAGGGCTTATATGATGAGAATCCTTAAAAATGTATGATAAAGTTTGTTTTTGGTTAGGTCTTGCTTTCAGGGAAATATGGTATACAATGCTTGTTTGGGTGAGCATAGAGTTTACTTCTGGGATGTAAAATAGTTATAGACTTAGTCTTCTTGTGCTTTTACCTTTTGTATGTATTTTTGAACACATATACATGTTTCATGTTAAATCCTTACAGTAGAATAAAGTGAAGGGTGTAACACAATTTCTGTGGAAAAATGCTTCTTGTCAGACTCATCTGTTTTTCTTTTCTTACCTGTCTTTCTCTTTCTTTTTTTGTGCAAAGGATTGAACTCAAGGCTTTGTGCTTACCAAGTAAGCGCTTATGCCTCTGAGCCATCTCCCCAACGCAGGACTTACCTTTTGATGGTAGGGTGTTTAAGAGTGCTTTGGAGCAGCATGGGACTTGTGACAGAAAGGACAACTTTGTTGGTTGATGGAAGAAGCCTGTCTCGTTCACTTCCCTGCCATCCTGCTTTTTGAGAAGGACAGAATATTTTGCACGTAATAAATACTTATTACCCATTTTTTAATTGAGTACATATCATTAAAGCGACAGTGATGTGTCTGCCATCCCTGCTGCTCCCCTCTACATGGTGGACTTCCCTGCAGTAGCATCTCTGTCCACTGCGTGGGATGCCTTTCTTTGCCTCCTTCCTCCTTTAAGCTTGGACTTGTTTTGGGGGCTGCTGCAGCCCCACCCAGGTGTAACCAACAGCACCTATCTTTGGAGGCCCTGGGACCATCATAGAAGACTTGCTTGGGGCTGGAGAATGCACTCACGTGGCAGAGTGAGGGGGTCTGTGCTTCTCCACAGTGCTGCAAGGGGTGGTGGCTCATGGTTCAGACCACCTGTTGCATCTGAAGGGCTCAAGTAGATTGGGAGTGGAATTCCCCACAGCTGCTTGGAGGGGTCCGGGGGACTCTGACTCAGTGGCTCCTGACTCAGTGGCTCCTGACGGCCACCAGCTGAGCAGCCATGGCTTGACTGGCTTTTTTCTTCCTGCTCCATACTCAGGTTTTTGAACCAGCAGAAGGAATTCAGGTCATTATGAATGTGTCCCTGGGATCCTGCCCTTTCCTGTCTCTCTTTGCATCTGGCCACTATGCACTGAGCAGGGATCCTCCATCCTGTGCTCCTTCTGTGATGTGCTGGGCCACCACAGGCCCAAAGAAACAGGACCCAGGCACAAGGGACCAAAATCTCAAACTGTGAGCCAAAATAAACCTTTCTTTTCTTTAACTTTCATTTTCTCAAGTATCATACAACAGCCGTGGAGTGTTGGCTACCACGGCCTTGCAACTTCTGCACTATCTTTGATGATAGGTGCTGCTATTTTTTGGAATTTCAGTGGCAGCCTTTGAGAAGTTTAATTCCTAGTCTCTTCCTCTCAAACCTCTCTCTCATAACTGACAAAACTTAAGAAGAAGCTGTCTACTCTGCTACCAATTGAGAGCAGGTGTCTTGTCTCGTCCGGCCTTGAAAACAAACCCAGCTGGTTGTTTCGATTGAGTAAGTCTCTACCTTAGATTTCCTTGATAGTTTTACTTTTTTAATTAGGGCCAGTGAGATAGCTCAAAGGACTAAACGCCTGCTTAGGCAAGCCCAGGGACCAGGGTTTGATCCCTGGTACCACATGCTCTGCCAGCCCCACTCCCGGGTGCATTGAGCTGGTCCAAGAGATCGGGTGTGGTGGCACATGCCTGTAATCCCAGTGTCGGGGATGCTGGAAGCAGGAGAGTCACTGCGAGTCCAAGCTGCATAGTGAGACCCTGTACCAAAATACATTTAAAAAAAAAAAAAGAGGAGGAGTTTTTCTTGCTCTGCAGCCCAGACTCATAGTGATCTTGCCTCAGCCTCCCCTGTGCTGGGATTACAGGCGTGCAAACACTCCAGCACACCCAGGGTTCTGGGGTCGGCACTGCACATAGTACTGGGGATCCAACCAGGGTCCTTGCGCTCGCCAAGCAGGCGCTTAGACCTCCAAGCTACCTCTGCAGCCCAGTTTTAATTTTTCATACTTTAGATATTGCCCCTTTTGTATTTATGTACAAATGCATGCGTAGGTGTGCACATAGGAAGCTATGAGGTATTTGATTCCAAAACTTAAATTTTTTTGTGTGAGAGCTGGGATGACAGTGATGGGTCTCCATCAAAACTTGCAGCTAAAGCTATCTTTGGGGTGCAAACCTTGTTTTAAACTTTGTAGTTTGACACATCAAGTTGCAAGAACAGCGCCAAGAAAGTTTTATGTGTCCTCCAACAGGTACTGTAAGTTTCAACATTTTACAGCACTTACCATATCCCTCTGTAGCACACGCATTATAGATATATTTTACATAAATGCATATATTTATATATGGTTTTATGGAAGAAAAATTCCTTTAACTGTTTGAGAACAAGTTGCAGATGTGATGTTTTACATCTAAGTACTTCAGATATATTTCCTAAAAACAGAGGTCTCTTTTCAGACTGAAAGTGACAGAGATACAACTCTATGCACCCACCTGTGGGCCAGGTTCCGATGTTTCTGACTGTTCTTAGAATGACTTTTGTAGCCCAAGAGAATTCCAGATTATATATTACATCCGGACATCACATTTCTGTGGTCTCTACTGTTTGAACAGCTCTGCAGTTTTTTTTTTCTTGTCTTTTATGAACTTGCACGACACTTACTTGGCAGACTCTCCCTCCTCTGGATTTGTCAGTGGTCTCCTCACCCTTAGACTTGGGTTGTCCATTCGTAGCCAGGATGTGGCTGAGCTGACGCTGTGTCCTCAGGGCCTCCTTGTAGGAGACATGCCAAGGCTTGCTGTCTTACTACTGGTGATGGTAGCTGGTCAGGTCTTTTTTATCATTTTCCTTTTGTAATTAAGTATCACGTGAGGAAATCCATTGAAACTCTAAATAGATATCTTATTACTCATCAAACTCGCACCCACTGGTTTTTGATGATTCTTGCCTGAATCAATTATTACCGTAAAAGTTGCCAAGCAGTGATTTTTCTAGAAAAACATCTTCAGAGTTCAGTCTTTTGGATGAACTTAAGAACCATTTTATTAAATATTTACGCACACATAAACACAAAACTTAGTGGGTGTTTGGGTCAGCTCAGGCTGCCGTACCACACACTGGGTGGCTTAAGCCACAGATACTGATTAATGGATTTCCTCACAGCTCTGGGTTGTAGAATGCAAGATCAGGGTACCAGAAAAAGAGAGAGAGAGAGCTCAATGAGAGAGAGAGAGAGAGAGAGAGAGACAGAGAGAGAGAGAGACAGAGAGAGAGAGAGACAGAGAGAGAGAGAGAGACAGAGAAAGACAGAGACAGAGACAGAGACAGAGACAGACAGAAATAGAAATGGAGAGAGGGAGTGAGGGAGAAATGGAGAGGGAGAAATAGAGAGATGTAGAGGGAGATAGGGAGGGAAGGAGGGAGATCTTTCAGCCTGTGATAAAGCCATAGTCCCATTGGATTAGGGCCTGTATTAGAGTTCTCTAGGGAGAGAGAATCAGTAGCAAATACATGCATAATTACACACGAGTCTGGGCTGCATAGCAAGAAAAGCTCCTAGGGACTGCTAGGTAGTCCTACCGACTCAGAGCCCGGAGAGCGCACAGTTGCTATCTGTGTGCTGGGCACCCAGCAGGTCCAGTAGCTCTGCAGTCCAAGAGGAAGGAAGCTTCAGAATAAAAGTGGTGAAGGAGGCAGCACAAGCCAAAACTATTGAAGGCCTGGAAGCTCCCTGGAGAGTCACCTGTGCGAGGGTCCCCCAGAGTACTGAAGAAGCTCAAGACGCGGAGACCAATAAAGCACAGGCAGCGACGGCATAGGGTGCACCGGCTTAGGCAGATTGGAGCTCTTCAAAAGCGCATGCTCCTCCTCGTACCACCGTACTCCGTCTCAGCCTGTGAGCGGCGCCACCCACAGCTAGCGGAGGTGTTCCCCTCAGTTTGCTGGTCTTGGTGCTGGTCATCCACAGACGCATCCAGAACTGTGCTACACAGTTCTTAATCCAGTCACGTTGATGCATCACGAGTGGTCATGGGGTCCAACCCCCAAATGGCGTCACAGTGAGGGACTGTGCTTCAACACTTGGATGCCAAAGTGAGAGGACATCGTTCAATCCGTCCCGCTGGTTTTATTATCACTGGAATATTATCTTCTTTATAAATTAATTTTGGATAATTGAAATTTTCCTAACATACAAACTTTGCTTCCAGGAACATGGTGTATGTCTTTTTTTTCTAATCTTATATAATTTAATGAAAATCTTTGACACAGCATATAAATTGTTATGTTTATTCTAGGCATTTTAGATTTATTTCTTAGTATTCCAAAGCAAATACGATTTTTTTTTTTTTGGCGGAACTGGAGACTGAACTCAGGCCCTTGAGCTTGCGAGGGAGGCATTTATTCCACTGAGCCGTCTCCCCAGCCCGCAAATATGATTTTTACTATGGTTTCTAACTTCGAACTTTTGGAATATGGAAAAACATTCTTTCATGTACTGCTTATTTAATATCTGCTAATCAATTACAATAATTTTCCACTTGATTGTTCTGAAAAGGAGGGACGCAGAAGCTTCTGGTGCTATCTGGCGCTGGGAGGGGAAGAGGGGACTCTTTGTGCCTACCCAGATAGGAAGCGCAAGGTGGCTGCATGACCGGTGAAAATTCCACTTCAAGGTAGGGATTCTCATTTCCTTTTGAATATCAGTGATGTTTTTAGAAGGATTTTTGAATTCCCGATTGTTTGGATTTCTTTGGGTGCACTTTTGTTCAAAAAGATATTTTTTGAATTATCACAAAAGAGTGAGATGCACACACCATTTCTACTTTGAAGTTTTGTGTTCTTTTACAAAATTAATGTTTGCAAATAATCTAAAAAACATTTAGGAAGGGGATGTATTTGGTGTTTTAATGGCAAAGTTTTGGTTTTAGTTGTTAATGTAACTAGCGGCTTTACTGTCAGGTATTCTATTTAATATAATTTTTACTAACTTGATTTTCCGAACACAAGCAATACAGACTCAGCTCTTACACTGTGCTTATAGCTGTGATGGCTTTCTCACTATCTCTGGTAGACAGACTTTGTGTAGCTTCATGAGAATTACACAAAACACAATGCTTCTTAATCGTAATAGATTGCTAATTCCCTTTTCTCAGTATGAAACAGTTGCTTGGAACTGATTTTAGTTTGATAATAAATAAATAGTTTGAGGCTGTTCCTTTTCAATTTTTTAATAAAAACCTGTCCTTTAAAAACTAGGACTGGAAATCCCATTCAAACCAGCCGTCCCCCTACTGTGAATTTTCCCAGAGGAACTGAAAACGTCATATCATAGTGATATATGTGCTCCTATGTTTATAGCAGCACAATTTGTGATAGCCAAACCTTGGAAACAACCAAGATGTCCATCACCTGAGGAATGGATGAAAAAGATGTGTTTTTTTTTATACATGGAGTATTACTCATCTATAAAGAATAATAAAGTCAAAGCCTTTATATTTAAGTGGATGCCACTTGAAGATATACTCACAAGTGAAATAAACCAGACCCACATGTGTAAATATCATATAGTCTCCCCAGTGTAAGAACTCAAGAGAAGAAATAAAAATAGAAAGGTATAACACAATGCAAAGGAAAGTGAGAACTTGAGGATTGAACAATGAATAGAGGGCAAGGAGAAAAGCTGGGAAACATGACAGGGGCAAAGCCATACGTTTATCTGCACAAGACGATGGAGGCAATGACCTTGAGAACTGTCAGCAGGTCCTTGAAACTGGCAGCTAATTGGTAGGATTCTCACCCCGACTAACTGTACAGGCTGATACCTGTGAACTAAGCAACTGCACTGCATAGCAATGCGTAGTCCTAGGGCCATGCTTGGGGTGCCTGTCATTCTGCTCTTCTCAATACGTACTGCTTGTCATGTCGTATCAATTACTGCTGTACTCAGGACTGGGGAGATGGCTCAGTGGAATAAGTGCTTCCCTGGCAAGCACAAGGGCCTGAGTTCAGTCCTCGGTTCTGCCAAAAAATAAAAAATAAATAAAAAAAAAATTACTGCTATACTGTCTGTCAAGTAAATGCTTATTTTTTTTAAAAAGGGAAATAAATGAAAACAAGAGACAAGAAAAAAATGTCACAGGACAGTCCTGCTACAATGTTGTATATGGTTAGATTTCTAAATTTCTGTGTAAAAATATGTAATTGTTTATCCCTATTTAAAATTTTTTTAATTGGGCCGGGGAGATGGCTCAGTGGAATAAGTGCTTCCCTGGCAAGTGCAAGGGCCTGAGTTCAACCAAAAAAAATAAAATAAAATTTTTTAAATTTATTTTTTTCTTCACATTCTGTAGAGATTTAAAGTTTAACATATCAATATTTGATGTATCTTCAAATAGTGTTCTATTTGAAGTTGGGTTTTATTATT
>PVKA01002232.1:54218-129155 GCA_004027165.1 Ctenomys sociabilis
AAAAAAAAAAAAAAAAAAAAAAAAAATTGTGGTAATAGATGCTTCTGGTTTTAGTGATTTTTGGTTCTGCTTTTTTATTATTTTATTGCTTTTCCCACTTCTTACATTAATCTTTTGCTAGTTTTTAATCTTGCTTTTCTTTTTGGTATTTTAGAAAGTTTCCATACCCTCCTTTGCACCAGGGATTGAACCCAGGACAGGCAGGCGCTTGCACTGCTGAGCTGTCTTCCCAGTCCCTCCATATTATCTTAAGATTCCATTTTGCTTACTTTCCTTGCCGTACTTGGGATCACATACTGGCTAGTCTAAGATAAAGTATACCCACGTCAGATACCTCTCTATCAAAAGCAAGAAGGAGAAAAGAATTATTTATTTGTTTCATGCAGGGGGAAATGGGTCCTGGTTTTACTTTTATCCCTATCCTTCGCATCTCTTTATTGTTTTATTTTTATAAATTTTTGTGTGAGTACTTAGCACGTTATATTAATCAATGCATTTCATTTTCTGATTAAGTTAAATAATTAATAAGCCAATAAATATTGATTATGATGAATCTTTTTTCTAAGAATGACATTGTATTGTTTTATAATCATATTAGTGTCTATTTAGACATATTCTCTATTTATTGATTTTTTTTACTAATTTGGTCATTGTCTCTGCTTTTGACAGTTTGCCTTTCATTTTAGCATCCTTAATTTCTTTGTCACCTGGGATAATTCTTCCAGAACTATCTTTCCTTCAGGGAAGTACACGTTCACACATTTTAATTTTTTTCTACTCCTTTCTTGCTTTCTAGCACTTGAGGAACATTTTACCCAATATATTTTGCTACTCTTACAGTGAATCTAGAAAAGAGACTATCGAATCTTTATTGTTATATATCTTGAGGTAAAAGCACACCTGTGTCTTTGAGATTCAAGGGCTTTCCAAAAAAAGCCACTGTGGTGTTCAGAACTCTCCTGAGATGGTAAATAAATTGAACAGTAAATACGGTGTTAAGAATCAATTCTAGCAAACACCTATCACTTTATAGCATCACACTACATCCTAATACTCTTCTGGACTATCGAACAAATTCCTAAATCTGAATTATGGATTATTAATTTGTGTCCATCATTAAGCCCTGTATATAAGTGACAAGAAAGCAGAATTCCCCTTCACTCCACAATTTTTCAGGTACTTGGCTAAGTCCTTTAAGTGCTGGATCCTGTTTCCTTTAAACACTCCCAGAGGCAGTTTGCTCAGCACAGTGCTACAGCAGAGGGTAGGACAGTGGAGGCCCTCGGAGGTCCCCATGTGCTGTATGTGACCATTGCATTCTGTCTGCCCTGGTGATACACCCGTCTGGGTCAGCCAGGGTCAGCAGCTGGGTAGAGCGCTCTGTTGTACTGTTTTAGGGAAAACACGTGGTGTTGTTTTAATTCATGTTCCCAGGCAAACATGAACTTTGTGCAAACCCAGAGTCATTTGCAGCTTGCTTGCCCATAGTGTTGGAATGTCGAGTTTACTAAAGAAACAGCTACAACACAAGATATACAGATGGGAAAGAAATTAGAAGTTTGGCTTGCAAAGGTGAGCCGCAGAGTCGGACGAGGAAGCTTACAGATAGTGCATGCGCACTGGATGCCGGGGGGGGGGGGGAGGTCCAGGCCAAGGCCCGGAGCTCACCGCAGTGTCTCTGTAAGTGTGTGCCAGGTGGCTGATGGGTCTTTGACAGAACACTGGAAAATCTATGATGAGGGCCGAAGAGTCAGCACCAGAAAGCTGAAGAGTCCCAGGAAGAAACCCAACAGTCTGAGCCAGGAGAAGACTACCAAGCTAAAGGCTAAGACTGGAGCTCTGCGGAAGAACCAGCGATCATTCCTTCTTAATTTCCCTTTCATGATATAGAGCTTGCCCTGCCTGAGGTGGGGGGGGCGCCCTTTGAACCCACGCCATCTCCTAGACCTCCTGCACAGGCTCAGGACGAGCACTAAGTGAGGACCCCAGCTGGCCCCCTGCTGGGTCACATAGTTCATCTTCTAAACTTCTCACGGGGACACAATGGACACCATCCTAGAGCAGGAAGGTTGTGTCCTTTTCACTGAGGGATGTAGAACTGCTAGGTTCCTTTGCTAAGCCTCTGGACTCCTCAAGGTGACCCAACATATCACCCATACAGGGTTCCTTCTTTTTTAAAAATTATTTTGAAGTCTAATTTATTCCTGGTTGCTTACTCTTCAGGGTCAGTTCATTGAGCGAGGCGTTGTAACCTTCACCAACATAGCCCCAGTAGGAATAGTTTTTAATTATGCATTCTACTGTTAGCCTCAGTGGTAATCTCATCTGTAAATTCAAACCACCAATACATAGAAATAAGGTGACATTAATTTTAATATGAAGGCTTTTAAACAATTTTATGCGATTGCATATACACTGAAGAGCTTTCTGGGATGGTCATGGACTTAGATTGATGCAGAGCATTATAATTTGTAAAGTTCATTTATTCGTGTATTTCTCAATTAAAGGAACTTTTTGAGTCCTACAAGGCTCTGGTCGTGGTGCTGAGTTTTGGGGAATCAGAGATCAATAAAACGTAGTCACAGTCCTGCAGAGCTCATTGTCTCATAGCTGGGTGTCTACAGGGAGATGAATTGCTATATCATATAGAAAAAGCAATAGAAAAATGTAAATAAAATGAGAGGAGGCCATAATTTAATGGCAGAAGGCAGTGAAGTAAGGTCGATAGGCTCTGGAGTTTAAAATGCTGCGATCAAAGATTCCACTCACAGCCAAATTTACGTTCATGAACAGCAATGAAAGGAAGGCATTGTCAAACTTGCAAGCTCTCTGACACATACAGATCCATATTGTTCTTAGAAACTTTATTTGAAGTTATATACTAGGCAGCTCTGAGATAAATCAGTACCAAGAACTCAAGCAGAAGAATTCACTGCACAGAAGGGATAGAGCAGAGCTATAAAATATTTCATAGATGAGTTAAATCTAAACAATTGCCACGACTAGGGTTGCAAAAGACAACTGAAATTTTTCAGGTAATTTCTTAAAGAGTCAGAGCACAGTAAAAACAATTTTCCATTCGGAAGCTGGAAGGAAGAAAGATTTAGAATCAGTAGAGGTTGGGTGAGAAAGTACAAAAGTTAGTGTGTTACTCATTTCTTCAACTTCCACGGTCATAGTCAGTACACAGTCTGTTATGGTGAATACCATGGAACAAAACTTAACTCTCAGCACTCAAGAGGTTTTCCTACATGTTAAAGGGGGGTGTAATTCAGTAAAAGTATGGCAAGGAAATAATGAACACACATAAAAATAAGAAAACGTGCACAATGTAAGTAAGATCACCTACCTAAACCAGTCATCGAACTAGAACTAATTGAGGTGAATGCTCTATTAAAATAAAAAGTATCCTTGAAAGAATCAAAAATGGAATTTGAAGAGACATCTAAAACAAAGACCTTCAAAACACAAAAATAAAAATGAACTTGTTTCACACACAAAAAATATCAAAGAGCATGAATGAGATGTAACAAACTGCCGATATTAAACGATTAATAACTGTTTCTAAGTACTATTTATTTCAGAATGCAGGGATGGTTCAACATTAGGAAATATGTATTAGATGTTACAACTGAGCTACACCTCCAGCCTTCTTTAATTTTTATTTTGAGCCAGGGTCCCAATAACTGGACTGGAACCTGAGATCCTTTTACATCACCCTCCCAGAGTGCTGGGATTGTTGGACCATACCATGTTTGGCAAAACTAATGGTTTTAGGACACTGAAAAAGTAAAATGAACAAAGAAGAATGTGGTCATCTCAAGATCCTAAAATGAAATATATAGAATTAGTTAACATCCCTCACCAATACTTTGATTAACTAGCAGGTGAAAAGTAACTTGCTTATCATGCTCAATGTTTTTTATTTTTTTATTATTTCTTTTTAGGGAAAGGTCTACAGGGTGTCCAGGGTCTCACTACTGGATTGGACTTGTAGTGATGTGCCTGTTTACAGCCTCCCAATAGCTGGGATTATAGGCGTGCACTACCATGCCACGTCTCAAACACTTTCTCATTGCACCCTGGAGGGCGGGGCGAGCGGGGCAGGCCAGGGGATTGAACTCCCAGCCCCTGCACCTGCTTGCAGGTGCTTTAGTCTGCTGAGCTATTTGGCTGGCCCTCATGCTTAATGCTGAAACACTAGAAAATTTCCATTGAAGGTAATAAATAAATAAATAAATAAATAGAATAGAGAAAGTAGAGATTTGGGAGTTTGCCATCAGATAATAAATATAATGGAAGAAAAGATAAGTGGGTATTCTATCTTAGACTGGCAAAGGCCTGGCTACTTGTGACATCAAAGGTCAGTTCTCTCAGAGCAGACTTTTCTCAGGCTTGCCACTGGCGTTTGGTCCAGACCGTCCTTCACTGCGTAGAAGCATTCTGATTCCTGAAGGCCAGTTTTCCTGCTGGCTCTCGTCCACCACTCTCCCTCGTTCCCCAGTCACTGTTAGTCCAAAAGCCTGTCATCCATTCCTGAACATGTTCTGGTGATGGTTGCTGATGGAAAACTGTAATATTAGCATAAAAATTAAAGAAGAGGTTAATAGTCACTGCAAGTGCTCTGGCACTCCTCCCACTGAGAAACGGAGACGGTGGACCTGCTATGGCTTGCATGCAAAGGCTCTCCAAAAACCTCTGGTGCTCAATAAGTGGGGCTTTTCAGAGCTGGCTGGTTCCAGGTGTGTGATACTGGGATTAAAGGCATGGTACTAAATTAGCCCATTCACTGGAATCCGCATAGCTGTGGGTGTGGTTGAGGGGACAACCCCACAGGCTGAAAGCCTAGATTCTGTAAAAGGGAAAGGGAAGTCTGCTGTGCTGCGAGGCTGCCTCCTGCCTACCCCGTCACTGACAGTTTCTCCTCTGCTACTCCACCCCGCTTTAGAGCCAGCTGACTATGCAATGAAACCTCTACAAACCGCAAGCCAAAATAAACCTTTTCTCCTTTCGCGTGTGAGTGTTGGGTGTTTTGCCCCGGCAATGAGAAGAGTAACTAAAACAGGACTCGACTCTTCAATTCTTGCTTTTCTTTTGACTGTTTTTTCAAGGGACGTGTTACAGAAGTGCTGGCTGTGTGACTTCTGATGCTGTGTTATGAATGTTCCTATAGCTCCTGCCTTGGCCCGTGCAACAGGTGCTTCAGACCCTGAATCATCATATGAGAAATTAGATATCTTTCAAGCTCTGGCCAGGCAGGGAGGGTTTGCATTGCCATTGAGTCCCTTGGTCTCAGCCCAGGGGTTGCATCCATGAGTGAAATTTAAATATTTACCATATTTAGCCTATTTTTTCAAATATGGGTCTTATATATACCCCAAGCTAGCCTCGAACTCATGAACTTCCTGCCTCAGCCTCTCAAGTGGCAGGATTACAGGTCTGTCCCACCATGCTTGGATGCTCTCAGTCCTTTGAGTCACCTCTAATTGTCTGAGACTTGCCGCCCGAGGCTCTGGGCATAGCAGTTCAGGGACAAGCCAGCGGAGGTAGGCAGCCTGCGGTCCATATGACCACGATCCACAGCTGGATGAGGGAGGTGATGCAGGCTCCACATCATTCTTCTGGAACTGCTTCTGAGTTTTGGCTGGAAAACTGAAGCACTAACTATGTAAAATGACTCTTGAAATATTCCATATGCTCTGATATTGAAAACACCACGGGCAGAACTCAGACCCTTGCACTTGCCAGGGAAATGCTTATTCTACTGAGCCATCTCCCCGGCCCCTAGATGAGCATTTAAAAAGCTAAGTAGCTACATGTTTTTGATTAATGAAGAGATCAAAATCACTGACAGTTGAGGAAGCACGAGAACCACTTAGTGTGAAGGCTGTGCCCTCGGTCACACAGCTTCAGGGTCAGGACCAGTACTGGGCTTTTATTCTTCGACCAAGATCAGAGCTCAAAGTTATGGACTACAGAAACTGTGGTAGTTAGGAGGCAACCTGACGAGATTAAGGAATGTCTAGAGAGCCAGGCAAGCATATCTTTGGGTGCATCTGGAGGTGTTTCCGGGGAAGGCTGGCAGCAAAGTCCAATGAGACTCATTCTTGAAGCTCTACACACTTGGGGGTGACATGGACCAATCTGCTGGGGTGCAGGTAAAGCAAAGCCACAGGACAGGCAGATCTCTCTCTCCCCCCCCCTCTCTCTCTCTCTCTCTCTCTCTCTCTCTCTGTCATCTGTCTCCTGTCTGGGACACATTCTTCTGCCCCGCAGCACCAGGACTTCAGGCTGTCGTCTCTTTGGACTCCATAAGGTACGTCAGCTGCCCTGGGTTCTCAAGTTTTTCAGTTTGGGCTGAGCCATATGCTTTTGACATTCTATTATCTCCAACTGACAGCTTTCATGGAAATTTTCAGCCCCCCTAATCACATGAAATTACGTGAACCAACTTCCCTAATAAATTTTTCTCCTCTTTCTGTCTGTCTGTCTCTTTCTCTCTCTGTGTGTGTCTCTGTCTGTCCATCTTTTGTCTTTCCTTTTCCCCCCTTCATCCCTCACTGTCCCTGTCTGACAGATTCTGTCTCTCTGAAAAATGCTGACTAACATAGAAAATACAAATATATAGTCAGTGTATCTCTCACAAGGCCTTGAAGGTTAAATGTCTCATAGTAAAAGGAGAAATTGTTGACTATGAAGAGTTAGTTCAGAGAACTTACTGGTGTCATCTTAGGATCAATGTTGCTATCACTGCCTTCCCTTGCAATTCTCTGCTATTCTCTGCATTTTGTGATGGAGGAAGCCAAGGGACGGAAGAAGGGATTGCTGTTCCAAGTCATATACTAATGCATGGTAGGGCTGGCTGTGCACCCACAGCATGGCCTCGGGGGCAGGGCTTATAGCCACTGTCCTCTGCACACACATCTGTCTAAATCAGTGCTGTTGACCACTTCCTGTTTTTGCCAGAGAAGGATGTCTGGGAGCATGCATGCAGGCGGTTGCGTTTTCATACTTCAGAGATTTGGGGAACCCACATGCACTTCACGGTCCTCAGAACGCCCATGTGTGAGGGCCTCACGATCATCGTTTGCTCAGTTGCAGAACCATGGACAGGCTGAGATGAGCACCCACGGTCATGGTGAAATGGCTTTGGGCGGAGATGGTAGGACTCCCAGTCCTGACCGAAGAACTTCCTGCTGCATGGTATCTTTGTTAACTTTTAGACATTATAAGACAAATCAAAAGGCTGTGAAAAGTAATGTAATGGATGGCAATCATTATTTCTGTCTTACTGTTCTGGGAATTACTACAGAGAATAACAATACAACTAACACTAATATTTTTTTTTCTTCTCAGTCAGGTGCTATACTTCTTACTTGGATACAGAGCACCTAGAGGACACAGAGATGGCTCTAGTTTGGATCTAAATGTTTCCCAAAGGTCCGTGTGCCATGTCCCAAGGCTTGGTCTCCAGCCTGTGGTGTCATTGGAAGGTGGTGGGCCCTTGGGCAGCAGTTAGGGCATTGGGAATGTAGCCTTGGAAGGGATTTTGTGATGCTGGTCCCTTCCTGTCTCT
Organism: Ctenomys sociabilis; assembly: GCA_004027165.1. NCBI lineage: Eukaryota > Metazoa > Chordata > Mammalia > Rodentia > Ctenomyidae > Ctenomys > Ctenomys sociabilis. Next base: position 61,795 of record PVKA01002232.1, read on the forward strand.
TTTGCACTTGTTTTCTGGCCACCACACGGTGAGAAGCTTGCCCTGCCATGATTCATTGCCTTGTCACAGGCCCCACAACAATGGAACCAACCGTCTCTGGGCTGAAACCTCTAAAGCCGTAAGCCAAAACAAACCTTTCCTCTCCAACAGTTGATATCTCAGGGATTTTGACGTAGTGTTGGATAACTGATTTACCTAGAAGTTCTGTGGAAGACTAGTATTTTCTAGAAATGCACTGCCATAGGCTTCCTTGCCTACTTCTGGATGAAGGCTGTGGTGCTGGGAGCGGAGGGATTTTGGACGATCCTCAACTGAAAAGCTGAAGAATGAGGAAAGCTCACTATTCTAGGTAATGCTGATAAATATCTGTGGTGTGCTTTAGTGGGCCTAAGGGTCAAGGCTCACTTACCCGACCCTGGGTGCAACGACAGCTTCCAGAACATTCAGCACCGCCATGATGCAAGCCTGAAAAGCCATTGTCGAGGGTGCTCAGGGCAAGCCAGACGTATTCCTGTGTGGATGGGGCAAAGGAGATGAATGTTTGAGTATAATGAGAGATACCTCATGCTGTGATACCATCATGAATTTGGTTTTGGTCTCTCTGTCTTTGTCTTGCTTCCTCCCTTTGTCTTCTTTTCCTTTTCCTTCTTTTGAACTGGAGACGGGAACTGAGGCCTCATGCGTGGTACACATGAGCTCTGTAACTGAGATACACCAGGAATTTGAATGGAGCCCTTTGCTCTGAGCCCTTTGCAATCCCATATTCCTGTACACCAGATGGACCTGCGCCTGTTAGTTTTGATGCAGTGGTTCTTGGGAGGGATGCACCGTGCTCTCCCAATCCTTGTCTATCCTGACAGTTCCTGCCTCCTTCCTAGCTCACTCTTGTTTTTATCCATCCCTGCATGGTCCCCCGTCTGTCCTGGCCCTCTCTCATCTCTGAGGGAGGGACTGGAGGCATCTCTACCCTGCGTTGCATCACAGGGACTTCTCTGGGGGAGACAGTCTTCTTTGTGGTGGTGGGGTTCCCATTGTTGCCTGTACTCTTTCTCTGCGTGTGATGGCCACTGAGTTTATCAAAAGGGTTTCACAGCTAAACATGGTTTGAATATAAATGCACACTGTGTAGTTTTTTGGGGACTCTGCACACTATGAATTATATTTCTGCACCCTCATTAATCCTTCCAGATAAAGTGGTACCTCTTCCAATGAAAATATTTAACCGTATTGATGTCTTTATAATTACAAAATATTTCAAACAGGAGAATGAGTGACTTTTGGATTGCAGATAGTATTTGCTAAGAGAAGAAAGAGAATAAAGTAGAATGGACTCTCAGTGTGCATAATTTACTAAGTGTAAATATTTTTTTCATGAATATTTGTTCGAGCCGCAACTATGGGTGTGTGCCTGTGTGCATACTAGGTGACAGTATGATGTAATTGTTCCCTGTGTGAATGTTAGAGTGAGCTAAGTTAGATAAAATATTATAGGCAATCAGATACAGCTAGGCCCTCGAAGGAGCCAATGCTGAAGAGGAGATACCTTACATTGTGGGACATATAGGAACCTCTGCTATGAGCCAGACATCAAGACAAAAGATAAAACAAATGCACGCACATGCTGCCTAAGGATAACATCAGGGACTGATATCCAGATTGCTGCTTGGCCTTTTGGCTAAGGTCAAGTGAAGATAGATCTGGGTCATCTGGAGAAAGCCAGGTAGAGCACTTCAAGAAGAGCCCGATCCGTGTTCATGTCTGCTTGCTGCCTGACTTGCTTCCCCATTTAATACCAATTTAATCAATTTTACCTGAGCAATTATACTCATCATAATCTTATTGGTTGACCACAGTTTTGTTCCAGTTCACGCCCACTTTCCAGTTTCCCATTTGCCCATTTTGGACCCACCTTACATCATGGATTGGTTTTATAAAAATTCCTAGGAAGGACAGGAATTCTCTTGGGTCTGAGGACTGCAGACATCCAGTTGTCCTCGGCAGCGCACTCAGGGTCCCCGCTGTCTCTCTCTCAGAAGGAAGTATTCTTTCCCTAATAAACATATTCTTCTCTTAACCTCTGTTGTTCCTAAAATTCATTCTTTAATTTTAGAGAACATTGACTCCTGTCAGACATCTAACAGCTGGGAGTTTCTTTCACCTACATCAAGCTCAAGTCAAAACACGTTGTTCATCTTTGCATTGTCTTGCAGATGTTGAATTATTTTTTCCTGCATCCTTATTGTTTTTAAGAGCTATTTTCTTACCTTTTTACTAGCTGCAATAGTGTCTTTGAGATCTAAAACTGTATCTTCACTTTCGTTCAAGTTTTTTTTTTTTCAGTACTGGAGACTGAACTCAGGACCTTGAGCTTGACAGGCAAGCACTTATTCAACTGAGCTATCTCCCTGGCCCATTCAGTTTTGCCAACTTGTGACTGAGTTTTTAAGTTCCTCTATATCTCTTTTTCTCTGCTTCATTTGATCTATTTCTTTCCTTTATTACTCATTCAAGGATTCCATTGTTTTTCTATTTTCCTCTAATGTTTTATCAGTGTCTTCTTTAGAAGCAGTTATTAATGTTTTCATTATAGTTATCCTTTCTTTTTTACATCAGAGATTATTTCTGATCTGATTTCATTTATACCTTTCTGCAATTGCTTCTTTTTATCAGATGCTATTAATTCAGAGATTTTTTTTTTATTTCAGATCTGATTTCCTCTACCTTGCTGCAGTTGTTTCTTTACTTCAGATATTATTCATTCAGCGGTGTGATTCCCAGTTTCTTCTGTGCTAGTGTCTTCAGCACTTTTTCTGGGTGGGTTCAGGGCCTGAGATTGCATTTTGCTCCTTCTCTTTGTCATTTTGTAGAGCACTGACCCCTGACCTTTGATGTAGAGCATTGGTGCAGTTCTAACCTTAGCACCTACCGAAATTCTTACCCAAGAGACATTATATGGTTAAGGCAGTTATGGTTTTGTATTTGCAGAACTACAATTAGGAACACTAATAATGGATAGCAATATCTAGCAGTTGACAAACCTTTGTAACTAATGCATTTGCATTTTAGACAGTAAGAACAAGCATTATGTCTGTGTAGCTAAGCAGATATTGAATTGGGAATTTGTATTTAAGTTAGTTCTGCTAAGTTCTGTCTGATCCCCTCCTCTTGATGTATCTAGTGTTTTCCAGGCAGACTAGTTCACCCTGGTTACTTTTTATTCCCTCTCTCAGTCAAGAGAGAAAGATGAAGGGTGCTCTCATAGATCTGGGTCTAGCAAAGTGTCTCAGCTTATTGGGTGCAGATCTACAAAGTTTGAACTCACCCTGATGTGCCTGGCTTGGGTCTGGCTGCTGTGCTCAGCTCCTTCCTGCTGTAGCTGTTGGAAGTGAACCTGTTGTGCCTCTCTGGCAAAGATGTTCTGCTCCTGAATTACCTGGGTGGTTCTGGCCTCTAGCCTTTCTGCAGGGACTTGAGCTGCAGAGTTTCACACCAGGCCTCTCTGCCAGGCCTGGGCTAGGTCTGGAGGAGTCCCGAGAGCATAGTGGAAGGTCTCACTCACACACCAGGCCTGGGCTGGGTCCAGAGGGGTCCCTCAATTCAAAACACTGAACAACGACAATGTTGTAACTTTTGAGACTCTGAGTTCAGTTCTACACCACTGAGTCGTGCGCAGTTTTGTATGCTCCATTCCTTGACATGCTGCCTCATGTGGTGTTTTTCTTTCATTTTTAAGCAGAAGCCCTGCACACTCACATCTCTGAGCCCCCGTCTTGCATTCTTCTCATTTTCGTTACCCAGCATTCACTTCGTCATTCAGTGCCTGCCACTCCTAGGCATGTCTTGCTGCTATCACTCTGTATTATGCATATGGAGTTGTTTTGTGTGTTTGATGCCATTGTTCTTATGAAGTTGTTCCAAAGGACATAATTCTTGACTTTCAGCTTCCTTCCCATATTCTAATTTGAGTCTTCACTTGCTGATACGTGGAGCCCCCTTCAGTTCTCACTTTGTATGGGTGTGCTCAAAATAATTTATTCATTTTATTCTTAAGGGACATTCCATTTAGTATTACAGAATATACTACAATAAACATTCTTGTCCATCTTCTTGTCCACATATGACAGCAAGCTATTGTCAGAGTGTTTTTTTTTAAACTAGAAAAATGAGTTCATTTTTAAAAAGCCTTATTGTGTTTACATTTATGCCAATTTTTCCAAATTAATAAAATTTGATTCCCATCTCAGAATCATCTGTAAACTGCATTAAAGACCTAAGTATGCTAAACAAAATGTTACAAGGTAGGAAAATATTCTTATCATATTTAAAGTTAGGACTTCATAAGTGCACTAAAGGAAGGCACAAACAACTAAGGAAAAGATTGAATTTTTCTATTGCATTAATATTTAATATGTTTCTTCATTGAAGAACATTGAACAAAAGTTATAGCCCACAATACTGGGGAAGATATTTGTGATTAGTAAATCTATAAAGAATGATAGTACTAAGGATCAGTAGACCCCGAAGCTCCCTTATCTACCTACCCAAAGGCCACTCATAATCATAGTCAGTTGTGCCTACCCATTATTGACCCATTAGATGAGTAGATCTATATTTACGCCCTGGCTGATGTTGCTTCCTGTTTTCCAGTGATCAACTCCCACAAAGCTTCCGTAAGCCTTCCTGCTGGAAATTTCACTTAACGCCTAAGAACCAAATTAGCTCTGGCTTTTCCAGTTTCACATCTATGACTTCAGATCTTTTTCTCCCTGACTCTGTAAAGGAGATTGCTTAATGGATTTTTGTTTGAAATATAACACTCAGCTTTTCAAAATAAGTTCACACTTGTACCAAAGGCTGAATTTATGGTTGGGATACAATTTCTAAGAACCTCATCATTAGTATTGGGTTGGGTAGTAGTCTCCAAAAATTCACAACCACTCTGAACTACAGATATGAAACTATTTGCCAATAGGGGTTTGGAGATGTGATTAAGATTTGTGGGTTGTGTGATGTCTCTCGAGAACTCATGTCCATTCTGAACCACAGAAGAAGGGCCTTACCTGAATATAGATATTTGCAAGTGTAATTAGTTTAGGATTAAGATGAGAAGAAAGCAGGTGAGAGTGAATCCCAAATTTGAGGACTGATGTCCTTACAGGAAGAGGCCAGGAGGCCTGTGGAGCAGGAGGTTGAGGTTAGAGCAGTGGATTTGCTAGCCAGTACAGGCCAAGGATAGTCAGGCACTGCAGAAGCTAGGAAGAGTCAGAAAGACCTCTTCTCCAGAGCCACTGAGGAGAACACGGCCCTGAAGGCATCTTGATTTTGAACTTCTGGTTTTCTAGAGAGGTGAAAGAATTTTACTTTCTGTTGTTTTTCATCTAAGCAGCTTGTGGTACTTTTGTGACAGTAGATCATTTCTCAGAAACTAATGCACAGTTGTAGCTCTGTGTACTTCTCAGGTCACTAGACTTCACAGTGACCTGCAATATGGCTTTCTTTCATTTGTCACCTGGGTCCTAAAAATGAAATCTATCACTGGTGGATGCTTTTATCTCTCTTCACATTTCCAAGAAAGTTGAGGAATAATGTTTATTTATTTATTGACTTATTTATTTATTTTTGTGCAGTTAAGACTGACCTTGAGCTCACTATGTAGCCCAGGCTACTCTTGATTCTCTTGCCTTAGCCTCCTGGGTGCTGGAATTGCAGCCCTGTGCTACCGCGGCCAGCCCCTACTAGAGAATAGGGGTTCTCTATTATTCTGATTATTTTGCTATAATCTCGTTTTTTCTGAAAGGCTAGTTTACTTTCACACATCACTTCTCCAATAAATTGCATTTGAACAAAGTTCCAGTGGAGACAAGTGGTAATCCAGAACTTTGTCCATGAGGCATCCCTAGGCTAACACCCATTACCATCACGGGACAACTGCTTCCCTACGTCCCTAAATCAGCACATCGCCCCCATACTCCATCTTGGGAATAAAAGAAGTATGTCCCAGAAAAGGTGTGCTGCCCACTCAATACCACACATCTATGGGGTTACGAGGCAGGAATCCAAGGAAGGCTTATGTCCCTCTTAACACTGCTGGTTGCCATTAATTGCCTGAAAATTTGTAACATCTAGAAATCAAGTGATGTTAACAAATATAGATCATATCCATGATTTACAAAATCATTCATTTAAAGTTTAGATTCCTATCTTAGGGTTTCCTTATAATAATGGTTTACAAGTGGAGGAAATGCTGCCCCCAGGAGCTATTTCAAACATCTGGACACAGCTTTGGCTGTTTGGTGCAGGGGGGAGGGTATCCTGGAGTCTGCCAGCCCAGCTGAGGTTGGAGATTCTGCTAGGTGACCCATGGTGTATGAAGCAGCTTCCTGACACAGAGAAGTATCCAGCCTGAAAGGTTAATGGTGCTGAGGTTGGAACATGTAGGCCGGGAGGACAATGAATACTTGTACCTCATCTTAACGAACAGAATTTCCCTTTACAGTACGCAATATGAGTAAAATTATGGGTTACAAAAGGAGAAGATAAGGGCCAGGGAAACGGCTCAGTGGAATAAGTGCTTCCCTGGCAAGTGCAGGACCTGATTTCAATCCTAGTTTAGCCAAAAACCAAACCAAACCAAACCAAACCAAAACAAACAAACAAAAAAAACGAGAAGAGGGAGCCCCAAAGCAATGACTTTTTGAAGCCAAGGAAGAGTGACCTTTCTCCTTTTTTGGAGAAAGGTAGCACCACCATGACTTTTGAGAAGATTTCAGGGAGTTAACCCTGAGTGTGGTGGGCTCAGAGAACATGAAGCTCCCTCCTTTGTGGTGGGAACGGCAGTCTGAGAAGCAGAGTCTGTGCCATGCCCCTCAGGAAGAGTGTACTGCCCAGCGCCTGGGTCTCCTCATTCCTGTGTCTTTGTTTCTGTCTTGTGCTGCACTTAGCTAAAGAAAGAGAGATTTTGTAACTGGAGGAAAATCCTCATGTTTTTCCTTTTATAAACCTTGGATGGTACTCGGACAGATAGGTGGAGGATCACTGTGCTGAAAGCAAGCGAGTTGGGATTTAGTCAGTAAGAGTGCTAGGTGCTCTCTTGGGGTGGGATGGCCTCCAAGCCTGGGTGGGGCAAGCAGAAAGACGCTGTATTCTAATCAGATAGAAGGCCTAGCAGTCTGAGAGAGTGGGATTCACAGATACAAGCTCAACTGCAGCCAAGGTATTGATAGAACCCAGGTCTGGGCCACATCCTGAGACATAGAAGCTCACTGACAGTTCAGAAAGTGGCAGGCATTTGGCCAAGCTGTCATCTAGCTGGAGGCAGAAGACAGTGGGCATACAGTCAACCCGGAGACTAAGGCCCATGGAGAGCTGATTGTAGCAATAGCCACCTCCGGTGAGAGAAATCCACTGCTTCAAAATCGATGTGTCAAAATTTAACTCGGCAAAAAGCCAACTTAAATTTATGATATTTATCAATTGCAGTCTTCTGGTTTAAAAGCTTTATTGTCACAGTTTGAATAGCTTTCCCAGAAATGTTCATTTTTAGTTACTGATTATGTAAGATTTTCTAATTATGAACTGATCTAAAATTATTCTGTAACTAGAGAGGCTGGCAAGCACATTCTAAGATTCTGGAAGATTGTCCAAAGACAATCACTGTAAAATATTTTTCATATGATAAACTCTCTATAACTCAAAGTTCTGTGTTTCAAATGTGATAAGATTTTGGGATTTCTGAATTCTAATGCTTTTGGATGCATTTGTTTTTCTGGGTGGAACTTTCCAGAATTTTAATATTTTGCTGCTAATCCCTCACATCAACATTGTGTATATTTCTACCCATGGAGTGTTTAAAGATAAATTAAATTTAGGATGCTAAAGAAATTGAAGCCGGGCATGGTGGCATATGCCTGTAATCCCAGCACTCGGGAGGCTGAGGCAGGAGGATTGTTGTGAGTTCGAGGCCAGCCTGAGCTACAAAGTGAGCTTAAGGCCAGCCTGAACTGCATAGTGAGACCCTGTCTCAAAAAGACAAAAAAAAAAAAAAAAAGAAATTGGAAATGAGTGGAACACATATTGATAAAATGGTGAAATTTTCATTTCAAATAAGGAACAATGTGGTTGTGTTGACTTGTTAGTCACTTGTAGAGAAACTAGAAAATAAAACTGTTAAAGCCATTTGAATCAGCAAAATGGGAATGAGAAAGTACAGTTTTGGACTGTATGCTTGCACCTCAAATTTTATGTCAATTAACTATTAATATGAAATTGTGGAAGAGGGATGAAAACCCAAGGAATGCTCAAAAGGCTTGTAGAAACAATAACTAAAAGGTACCAAAAAAGTTTTACAAATTGGTGTATGAAATGCAAGTAAAAAACATACAGGCGGGCCAGCCAAACAGCTCAGTGGATTAAAGCCCCTGGAGGGCCGGGGAGATGGCTCAGTGGAATAAGCGCTTCCTTGGCAAGCGCAAGGGCCTGAGTTCAATCCCCGGTTCCACAAAATAAATAAATAAATAAATAAATAAATAAAAAATAAAGCCCCTGGAACAGGCACAGGGACCGGGAGTCCCATCCCTAGGCCTGCTGTGCCACCCCACCCTTAGGATGGCTGAGACAGCAACTGACACTGGGCACGATGGCACACGCCTGTAATCCCAGATCTTGGGAGGCTGTAAATAGGCAGATTACCACGAGTTCGATCTAGTAGTGAGAACCTGAACACCTGTAGACCCTTCTTAAAAACACAAAGAGAAAGAAAGAAAGAAAGAAAGAAAGAAAGAAAGAAAGAGAGAGAGAGAGAGAGAGAGAGAGAGATGTACAGGAACACATCGGTTCCTGAGCACTTCTGTTTGCAAACTGTTTGGTTCACAAAAGTGTTTGGCAGAGTTTTGCTTCCATTCCCAAACTCTGCACAAACCCGACCCCAGCAACCTTCTCTGCACAAACAGAAACAGTCGAATTCCCCCCAAACCACAGAAGGAGTGAATTTCGTAAATCGAGGCACCGCTGTACTGACATTTTGACTTCTGGCAGTGGAATGTTCAAAATACAGAAAGTTATACTTCATAATCAGTAATAAAGAGGGAACTCTCTTGAAGTTCTTCAGCAGGGGTTGTCAATGTGCGGAACGCTTTGGATAAACGAAGGGCGGGCTCGACGTAGCAGGTCAACCCGGTCAGGGCCTTCATCTCACTGGCCCTGAGATGAGTCTCAGTGCTGGCTGCGGTGCGCGCTGACGTCGCACTGGGCCCCGGCAGTTGTGGGGACAGAAAGTGACAACTATGCCCAGTGGCCAGGAGAACAACAGGAGAACATGGCCATCTGCTGTGAGTGTGAGAGGACAGGGCTGGGGGGTGCGGGGCCTGGGAGGCACGGAAGGCTTGGAGGATCGCTGTGAAGTGTGGGGCAGTGGCAGACGGCGCTGCGTGGAGATGGGGCCCGGATGACACCCGTGGGTAGCAAGCCGTGGTGCTGAAGCTGCTTCCGGATCTCTCCCTGCTCCCCGTTCACTTCCGGCATCTCTGCCCCGTTCCCTGCCCGAGCGCCTGGCTTCCGCACAGTCTGTCCCTGTCGGTCCACCTGCCCCTCCCCCACCCTACCTGTGCCTCTCTTCTGTTGCTTCTCACTCCAGCGCGAGCCCCATGGACTCAGGGCAGGCTCCCTTTCCCTCTGCTGTGGTCTCAGTGCCAGAAGCATGCTGGACTCAGCAAACCAGTGAGTACCACAAAGAACAAACAAACAACTCCAGAAGGGTGTCTGGGGCTATTTTCCCTCCTTCATCTGCTTTATTCTCCTGCATCCTGTTCTCTGGCCATTTTGAAGTACACAATAACCATGGTTGGTAAAACAAACAAACAAGCAGTTAATTCTTGCAGGCCCTGGATTTCCTCACTTCTCCTCCTCCTCCTCCTTTGAGCCTCCTGGCCTGCTCTGCCTGCGCTTCAGACTCCTGCTCACACCCACGAGCCCGGGTTCCTTCCCTGTCTGAGGAGCACCTAGTCCTGTGATCCTCTCTGCTATCTGCCTGTCTCCATGGTGTTTCCATGGACCACCCTGCACGTGTCTACCTACCAGACTCTGTCTGCACTAGGCTAGGTGACGTAGTAACCCACAGTGGTTGACTACTGTCCTCCAGCACCTATCACAGGTGCTCAGTAAGAATTTGCTGAGCAGGTGACCCTACGACCAGGAGAGGCGCCGAGTGTATTTACCCACTGAGCTCCTCAGAACATAGCTCTCAGGTCTCCCGGTCTGCGCAGCAGCTAGATGGGGAAGACCCCGCTGTAACTGTCTGGCACTTGCTCTCCCAAGGCGAACAAGGATGAGGTAGGCAGCAGCCACATGTCCTGCTCCAGTCCTGAACGGGAAGCAAGGAGAATATCCTGTGGGCATTTCGGCAAGCTTGTCTCTCCTCTTACCATGCATAAGGTGAGACGAGGAACCCAGAGGACAGAAAGGCTGGATTCAGCCTCTGTGTCAAGATTTTGTCTCTCTGGGCTTAGATCTTAGTCACGGAATGAGGGTGCACCCCAAGAAGCAATCAAAACAGGGACACTGCTCAGGATGGCACTGCCTGACATGCAGGAGAGGCGAGCTGCTCTGTCTTTAATCCTAGCTTCTGGTGCCTGAAAACAAGAGAATCCTTAGCCTCGGATGCTTGTTTCCCCCAGGAAAGGGGGAGAGGGGTGAAGGGGTCTGAGCTCCTCCTGAAAGTCCCCCGCTGCCTGGATCCCCGAGAGTCTTCTCCAAGGTGCAGGTGGAAGCTCACAGACAGGCTGAGCATGTGGAGATCACACATCAGGGGGTCTCAGTGCCCTGGGGAACTGCATGAAGATGACCTGCTGGTTAAGGAGACATGAGGGAAGCGTGTCGGAAGGAGGAAGGTTGCTTCCTCCTCCTCTCCTTGTCAGACGGCAGCAGAGGAAAGGAGAAACGAATGCAACAGTGGCGTCTGCCGATGCACCAGGAACTTAGAAGATGAATGCAGTTCCAGTGGCCAAGCTGGAAAAATCATCCGATGCTCCTTCTTGGCTTTGGTTACTTCTGGATACCATGACTTTCCAGACGGGCAGAATCTCTTCTTGGGCACCGCTGTCTGAGAGCAGGACGCTCTGCAAATGCATGAAGTACAGAACAATGCCTCCAAGAGGCCCTGGCAAAAGTTAACTGACAAGATGCCCTTCGACATAGACCGAGAGAGCACACGTGAATCGTTAGGGACACCACAAATGTTTCCCCTTCCCCGATACAGTGGTTGGCTTTTGGATATTTGGGGAGCTTAGATGGTCACTCTGTAATTTTCATCAGATTGAACATTTTGAAATGGAACCAACATTGTTAGCACAGCTGATGTCTACTTATTTTTTCCCACTTGAATATCAGTCTCTGTAAAAAGTTTAAATTTTAGATATGTTCACGCCCAGAACAAAGATCCCATGGAAAATGATTCGTGGGGGGTCATGCAAATGCCGAGTGACCTACATAAGGCGCCTAGAAGCTCATTAGACTGCTTCTGCCGTGTGAAACCTGGGCCAAAATGGAAAAATGTACTTGCATTGCGCATGTCATCTTCCAGAAAGCACTAAGATAGTTTTTTTAAGAGCTGTTTTCTAAAAGATTAGTCACTGGAGGTATTTTCCTTTGTCTTTGTGGCTTTGCCAAATGACAATTTAAACTAGAGGTGGTTATTCGTGGAACATTGAAGGTGTGAAATTATTGTGTCTGATGTTTTATTTTAGAGTTTTAAAATTGTGTGATTGTCTGACAACCCACAGCGGCAAGAGTTTTTAAGAGAACAGGTTCTAGAGGCAAATGGGAACCAGGAGCCGGCGTGAACAGTGTGCGTGCATGATATGGCGCTGTGGCTCTCTTGGTGGCAGGGGGCTGGAAGGTGTTTGCAGAGGCTTTCCTTGTGTGGGGTTAGTGAAGCTGGTTTGTCTGTGTGGTCAGGGAAACCGTTTGTCTCCTGGAGGTCTGAGCTAGATGGAGGCAGCCCAGGGAAACGCGGGCCTCTCTGCTCCCTGGCAGTGCCGGGTCTTGCCTGCCCTCAGCTGGTTGCATCCTCATTCTTTCCTTTTTTTTTTTTTTTTTTTAGCTTGATTAGCAACTGCTCCTGGATGAAGAGAGCACAGCTGTATGTTTCCTCTGAGCCATCCTTCTTGGGATGTGCCGAGGTTGTTCATGGGCTCAAAGGGACTCGAAGGTTCTGGAAGAGCCACATGCACCTGAGAGGGGGTAAGAAGACCAAGAAATGGTCGGGGCACAGAACTCTCATGGGAGGTGGTTGAAGACACAGGAAGAATAGGAAGGAGTGAGGAGCTCTCACATGGCTCACGACACTCACAGAAGTCTACTGCTAGCTTAGGAAAGCCCAAAGTGAGGGATAGTGGCAGAGAGGTATGCTGGGAAGATTCGGGGCCATGGAAACAGAGTGCACCCAGAGGCACTCTGTACTTCCTGTTTCTCTGCTTTGCCTGAGTTTGTCTTTATTTTCAATTACTTTTCTCTGTGTGATTGGGAAAGTGGTCCACAGCCATGTTATGTACAGCCCTCAGAATGCTCAGTAAAACCATGAAGGGAAGCATGACCGGCTGTCTATGAATTCCTTCGCTGGGCTCCTGTGGGACTTGCTGGGTGGATGCAGATCCCATGAAGATTTAGAGCCAGGCACTTGAGTGGAAGCCCCAGGGAAAGTACTGGATGTCAACCAAGGCGTCCCTCCAGGAAAAGCACTCTGTGAGCAGCACAGGGTGGACACAGTAACCACAGTCACTGGATCCCTTCCTTTGTCCCCTCCTCTCTCTGGTACCTTACAGGTGAGCCCAGTGATCCACTTGCCTTTTGTGGCCGGCTTTTCCTTTGCCTTAGGGCTGCAAAGGTATAGCCAGCTCTGGAAACAGCAGAGAGCGAGGCAGAAGCAGAAGTCCCTGTAGCTCCTTTCCTGAAGCCAGAAAGTGACATTTATAAGGCCTTCAGTCTTGGATTGTGTTCCACCCCGGATCTCTTGTTTTGTGGCTTCCAGCTTCTCAGGCTAAGCAGCTCCTCCATCTTCTGGCTCCCCAGCCTGCACACAGCCAGCGTGAAATCTCCTGCTGCAAGGCAATCTAGCAAGTCCCTTGTGATGTCATCTCTGCTGATTCTTTTTCTCTAGAAAGCCCTAAGTAGCTGTCTGGTTAGTCATTTGCAGAGTTGGAATTAGAGCCTATAAGAACATTACACAAATCAGAGAGATAAGAGAACACTATTGCCCAGAAAGGTAATGGCTGTGGTGTCTTTTCTAGGCTCCATAGAACAGCATTCCTATGGCTGCATCCCTATCAGTCACCTTTCTGGCATTGTGACAAAATAAATGACACACAAATCCAAAGGAGGCAAACTTTCTTTTGGTCACAGCTGCAGGGGATCGGGTTCAGGGCCACTGGCCCCACTGTTTCCATCGTGAGGTGAGGCAGACATGGAGGTAGGAGAGGGTGCTGGAGCCAGAAGCAGAGAGAAGGCAAGCGAGTCTGTCCTGGTCAGCCTCCTCCTCTGCTGCTTCTCTTCCATGGGGCCCCTGTCCGGCCAGGTGGGTTGCCCATAGGTAGGGTGGGCCTCTCACTCGGTTTCCCAGCTCACATGTCTCTGGAAACACCTTCCTGGACACTCTGGTAAGTGCATGTTACTAATTCTCTAGGCCTTTCTCAGGCCCACCAAGCTGGTAGCGACAGTGAGCCACAGCAGGCCCTGTACACCTCGAGAACTTTCCTAGACGAACAGGCAGGGACTTGGTATGGACTGTGCTGGCTCCATGTGACAGGGGCCACTAGGAGGAGGGCTGGGTCCCGTTCAGGCACTTGGGGATCCAGAATAAAGCTGCAGCGTGGAGAATTCCCAGGGCAGAGAGCTCGTGGCTGGGGCACTGGGGGGTTCAAAGCTCAGCAGTGGACACCACGACATGTTCTCATGGCTGCGGGCTGGTGGGGTGGAACCTCTACCCTAGAGACACACCATGGAGATGAGGGGCTTAGAGGACTCAGGCAGGAAGAAGGGGAAAGGGCGTAGTATGATACCTCCAGGGTCAGTTGTCTGTGTTTTTCTCCATCCAGGACCATTCAGGAGTGGAGGTTGTTACTTATTCCTAAACTACTTGCTTATGGTCACTGGGAATAGGTGCTGATGTCTGAGGGCTGAATTGGAACAGCCCAGGCCCATAGAAACCTCCCCTCCCTGGGCTGGGATCCTGACCTTACGCTGCCAGTTAAGCCAATTCAGCTATTTAAAACTCCTGTGACTACCGCAGGCACACGGCCTGGTCTTCGGTTTCCTTTTGGAGGATTTGCACTTCTGGAATCTGACTTCGCTGCTTCCAACTAGCATTGTTTTCCATCAAGCACATTTCATTGTCCTTAATTAACCTGGAGGTATTAACACTGAGAGCACAGATTAGAAAAACGGCTGTTTTTGAAATGTGCTTTTGTCCTGCTTCTAGGAAAGGTTGGGGCAGTCACGAACCTATAGGTCATGTTTCCAATTGTAAGAGATCACTGATGCTATTTTTTCCTCCTTTCCTAATAAAATTAGACAGAGGGACTCAGGCTGTAGGAAGCCACGGTCATGGACTGCCCCCACCCGTGTCGGCCTCATGTGACCAGAGGACACCAGGAACCGAGGAGGGTCTTTACCAAGCACAGTCACTAGGTGGCGCTCTCAAGAAGAAAGGATGAGTAGTGCTCCTGCTGCCAGACTTGAAGAAAGGAAAATGACTAAGCAGGGACAGAATGCAGTGGCAGAGGCAGGAGAGAGACAGGAGCTGTAAGATAGAACTCTGAGAAGACAAGCTGACAGCCTGACGCAGATGATGAGATGGAGCTTGTGGAGGTGTTAGGCAGGAACTCCTGCTGAACAAAGGCACCAATGGAAAGACGCCCTGAGAGCGCCGCTGGCGCTCCCATCCCTTGCTAACATGTGCCCACAGCCAAGGACAGAATCTTCTCTTGGATGAGACCTCAAGGTACAGAGATGTAAGCGCCGACCCATTCCTGCTTGAGAGAACATTTACACTCTTGAGGCAAGTCAATGAAACCGGAAGTGTGAAAATGTAGGCCATCCTTCCCTTCCCTGCAAACTTCCTCCCTAGTGTGCCTTGCACTCGTGCTGAGTCCTGTTGGTATCCCATAAGCCCCACATCTTGGGTCTTCTGGTCACCCAGTGTGGCAGGATACACAAGCTGAGGACTCAAGGTCCTACAGAGAAGCCTTCAGCAAATGGTCAGTGGGAGTTACCATACGATATTCCCTGTAGACTCCCAAGAGGGTTAATGCCAAGGACCTGCTTCCTGCTGTCTTGCAGAATTCCACTGAGATCTGGTTACCCAGAGTTGTAACTGGCTACACAGCATCCTCTTTTCTGTTGGTCAAGGACCTTTCTAAGTCAGACAAAGGGAATTTCATACAGTACCCCTGTGAGGCTTGTACAGCGTGTGTCTGTGGGTCTCCTTATCCAATGTACTGTAAAAGTTCCCAACTCTAGTGCTCATAACTCAGTGCTTACTATTATATTATGGTTTCTGGCTCTTCTTTCTAGGGAAAATATGCTTGAAAAAGATATTCAGCACCAGCCTGCTTTGTAAGGACCTGCAGAAGCATCGCCTGGTGACTCATGAGAAGAGCAGGTTTCCTAGCCCCAGACACCAGCAAATCAATTAGAAATCCTGGGGTGGTGTCAGTTATCCATGGTTTAACAAACCTTCTATAGGATTCCAGCTCACCAGCACTGAGAAGCACTGCTCTAGAGATTTCTAGTTTAGAAAAGATTGAGGGAATTTTTTCTGAGGGACCTCAAATGCCCCTCACCTGTAGGCTGCCCTCTTGTGGATGTGCCCTAGCTTTCTGGCATCACCACCAATGAGTCCTGAATCACCAGTCTCCCTATGTGTCTGAATAAATCCTCAACATTGTAAGACCAAGAAGAGTGAGTACTGTTGAGGATAAATCTCTGGCAGCTAGAGTTTTCAAAAACCCTTCCTGAATTCAGTCCACTGAGCTATCTGCAGCTACTGGCGACAGCCACAACAGTAAGAACGTGTAGTTGGAGAACATGCATTTACACAGCGCCAGTGTCATTTCTGTAAGAATTGTTAGGAGAAGCTAAGTGGGAGTGGGCCGATGTCACCCAGAATGAAGCCTAGTTTCCCAGGCATGCGTTAAATACGCCCTCTGCCCCTGGCTAAAGGGTGCACCCCAGGCCTGTGGGAGGAAGAAGCAGACACTGTAGGCTTTTGAGACAATCACCCCACATCTCTTAGGACTCTGAGCCCAAATTTTACCTTTGGGATTCAATCTCCATCAGTCTCTTAGAGCCTTGGTTCTAGGCCTTGCTTACTGTATCAAATTTCATCTTCCTTCCCATTTGAAATCCTACAGGCATCCGTGGTTTTGTGAAGTCTCAGTGTCTGATGCTGCTTCCATTAAGAATTGCCTGCCCCATCTCTGCCACCAGTGCAGACCAGCTCGGTCCCTCCAAACCCCTCTCCTCGTAACCTGGGTGTGCAGGACACGAGCAACACTGTTGCTCAGTGGAGCTGATCCAGGCCATGTGGCAGATGGTGCTAGTCCTGGCAGGCAGCATCTTTTCAGGAAGCAGCATGGACCGTGTTTGTTCTCTCTCAGGGTAGGAGAGTCTTAATACCGTACTCGCTGTGCCACAGTTTTCTTCTCAGCTCCTCTGCCTATTTGCACTCCTTACCCTCCTTCTCCTCCTGCCCAGGGACCACGAGGAGCAGGCCAGAGCACAGAACAAGGAGATGAAAAGAGAAGGCCTGTCCTGAGAGCAAGCAAGGGAAGAGCAAAGCATGGAACTCTTTCATGAGTTCGAGGGCTGAGCCCTATGCCTAGCCTCTGTCCAGTGCCTAAGCTTCTTACAGGGGTAGAGAGTGGGGAGAGTTATCCTATAACTTAATTTGGAAATCACTGGGAAGTGAATGCCAAGGAGCCTGCAAATAAAAAACTTACTTGACCCCACTGATGTGTCACCAGATGGCTCCTGGAAGGGCTTCCACATCCATGCTCAGCAATGAGCAAGGATTTCCCCCCATTCCCTCTGCTCCAGGCTGAGCTCACTTCTAACTTCGAGACACACTCTGTGGGATAAGTCCTCAGGCCTTTTGATCTGGACACCTTTTCTAGAGGTGATCGTTCATCTTTTTTTTTTTTTTTTTTTTTTTCCAGAACTGGGGATTGAACTCAGGCCCTTGTGCTTGCCAAGGGAAGCACTTATTCCACTGAATCATCTCCTCTGCCACAATCTTTCATCTTTGCATGCTCTTAAACTGTCTCCTCTGGATTAAAACAAGAAGTCAAACCTGATTTTGATGCAGGAAAGCCAGAACCGGACACTGTCAAGTGGCTTTAGCAGCAACACCACATTTACAGGTCTTATTAATTAATTAAACTTCCATGTGTTTCCTTGGTTCTATTCTTCTCAACTTCAAAGGAAAAATAGTGGTCAAAAATACTTACAGAATTTTCTTAGGTGACCTTGATGATCTTTCTTCCTTATCAACACAACACACCATCTCCCCTCAGGAGCCATTCAGGCCGAGGCATCGCTTGTCTCTTGATCTTTAGCTTTCATTGTTGTATCTTCTTATTGCAGCTGCAGTTTTCCATTTTTGATCTTCTACTTGCTATTAGGTACTAGGAATTATGTTTTATCTTCAGGGCCCCGGACAGTGTTTGCCACAGAGAAACAGCTTCATCAAAGTCAAGTCAATAAAAGAACATGGCTTTAGAAATGGATCTCCGCTTCCAGTTTTCTCGTTTCCTCCTTTGTAGGCAGAGGAAGAGATTTTCTTGTTCCTTCTGGCACATGCGCACTTAGCTGACTGGTCTCTGCCCTTCTACCCCAGGCTTTGCATCCTGCCTGGCTCATCATCCCTTCCCCCATCACCCACTATGACCATGCACAGATAGCTCCTGCAGAAAGTGGGAGACCAGAAAGGTGCCTGGTGGGCTTGCTCTGTCCTTCAGTGAGCTCATTGTCCCTTTTTTTTTTTTTCTAGTCACAAAAATGGAGGCTTCCAGGTCTTCTGCACAGACAGGAGGGACAGGGGCTGGGGACATGGCTCGGTGGAATAAGTGCTTCCCTGGCAAGCGCAAGGGCCCGAGTTCAATCCCCGGTTCCACTCTGGTTCCGTTAAAGGAGGGACAACATGGGGGAAAATGGTTTCCGTGGCTCTTGGGGTGTCATGCATTCTGTGGTCCCCATATTCTGTTGTGCTGTACCCTATGGCTTGGTCAAGTGCCACTGTTAACCCATTTCTTATCTCCAGATGCAAAGATCTGAAAAAGATAAATTGACACGGCATTTAGTACAAGTAATTCTGTGACACTTCCTACAGGTGTACAAAGGTCTGCAATTGTGTGATGCCCTTCCACTGCGAGTAAAGCAGCACATCCAGGTTCAGAGGAACAGACCCAGGGTCTTCTCCTAAACCAATTCTTGTACCAATTACCCTGGCCCATTAAAGGATCCCTTTTGATCCTTACTTCTTTTGTTTCAAATAAACTTGTTCTTTCCCCAGCTTCATCTCTGAGTATATCAAGTCAAAATATTAAGGGAAGGGGAGAAAATTTGAAAAGAGGCATGATGGGGGCAAATGGCATAAAATTATTATCATAAATAAGAAATGGGTAATTGTTAGAATGTAGACAGTCACATTAAATGGGTGGCGAAGTACTGGAATATATTATAGAGTGTCTGTTTTAATATCTGTGTCTTGCTGGTTGCTAGGTTACACTGGTACTTTTAATAACACAAAGAGGAGCTAGAAATACTTATAGATACTTTCCCCATTGAAAATATTACTGGCAAGAAAAGGGACATATTGCTGGCTACTGCAGTGGGATATTATAAGCTTACTGTTGCTCATTAAAATGCAACCTAGCTGTTCATATCATTAGTGGTTTAGTTTAGAATTTT
Organism: Ctenomys sociabilis; assembly: GCA_004027165.1. Classification (NCBI taxonomy): domain Eukaryota; kingdom Metazoa; phylum Chordata; class Mammalia; order Rodentia; family Ctenomyidae; genus Ctenomys; species Ctenomys sociabilis. The sequence continues at coordinate 80,752 of PVKA01002232.1, forward strand.
TCTTGAAAATAGATGCATCTTGTGATAGCAAGAACTGCATCATGAATATTTCTCTCTGAAACAGGAATCTGTAGTTCCATTCACTCTTATTCTATTCCACCTTATTGGATTCCAAAGACCTTTAGCAAGCACCTACTAGGTGCTAAGCTCCGTTAGGAGATGCAGAGGCTTTGAAAGAAAGAGCAATTGAACTTGTTATTGACAGCTGGGAAAGCATGTCACATTTTTCTTAAACATGTAGCAAATGATGCTTATTTCTACTTCTTTTCTCATCACACGTATATCAAAGCCTGACTCTGCCAATGGCCTCGGAAGGGTGAGGAGCACACTCCCAAGTTGAAGTTGGCCAACTGCATGAAGCAGTGCAGTCAGACGTGGCGTTATTACTGCTGCAGTTGGTTCTGAGTAAATCTCATGGGAGCAAAAGTCAGTGATTAATTTTAACTTGACAGAGAGGAAATAGGAATAAAAAAGATCTCGAAAAACTTGGAAGAATGGGTAATATTTAACCTAGAACTTGAGAGAGGTCAAGTAGTTCGAGATGAGAAATGTGAGATTTTCAGCAGAGGCAGGAAGGCATGGTAGCATGGGAAACTGGAACACTGGCTTTATTGCCTCTAACATTTCTTGATCGCTTACTCCATGACAGTTTCCAAGGTAGATATCCTGACCAATTTCATTTGTAGATGGCAGAAAGGGCTGAGTGGTTCAGATAACTAGATCAAGGGCACACAGGCAGGGGATGTGATGAAAACTGGTTTGCAAGCCATGACCTTTGGAGCCCGAGTTCCTTTTTCCTTTTCCTTTCCCTGTGGCAGATCATTTAGTATGATTGGCCTGTGCAGTGGTTGATCAACTGTGTCAACTTGAGAAGTTTAGAAGCTTAACTAAATAAGCTTCTCAGCAATTCCACACCCTAGGGTGTAGAGGAGCCACCCTAGGCTGACTCGCTCATCACTTAAAAGATATGAAAAAGAAATGAGGAAGGATGGAGCATTCCACTTCTTCGGAGGGGCTCCGGTCTTTGCCATCAGTTTGGACGTCGTCTTCTGGCTCCTAGCGCAGACTCTTTGGCCTCTGCCCCGGATCCTGCAGCCCTCTGGTGTGGAGGGGACTCAGCCTTCCCTTGCACACCCATCAGCCTCCCGACACAGGCTTGCATGAACGCTGCAGCGAGCTCCAGGCCTTGGACTGAATTCAAGCACCTATAATAATTGAGTGACAAGAGAACACCCATCTTTGACAGGACTAAACAAAAAAAAAAGGGGGATACAAAGGAAGAACCATTCTGTGTCTGTATAAATGGTACAGTTAGGATAAATATGCAGCTACTTTTGTGTAATTCTATGAGAAGAAATATATGCACTAATACTGTTTGGACAGGATATCCTGTCTGCTTCTTGTACTATGGAAAACCACTGGGAAGATAACAATGTAAAAAGTATTAATTATTGAAACTGTACTATAATTCAGCTTTAAAAAAAGATAGGTATACAGCTACATTCTCTTAATTCAAGGCCTCTGCTCTAATAGTATTTGTACACAGAATATCATGTATACACGTTGTACAACAAAAAGCCGCTATGAAAACAATGTGCAATGTATAAATTGTTGAATCTGTCCTACTAATTTGATTTAAAACTGTCTCATCGCTACTTGTTCTTCAGTAAAAAAAAAAGAGAGATGAAACACACAAAAACTAAAGGATTGATATGTAAATCAACCAGTCGGCCAACTTAAATAATGCATGCTAATTAATGAAACCACTTACTCCTCCTATGAAAATTTATAATATAAGTGCTGCCTTTCTTAACAGTTGAGAGGAATCTATTCGTAGGTTGATTAGTTAAGTTTCACAAGATTCATCTCAAAGATGAAGTGTAACAGTATATTTTATAATAGCACTTCTATACCTGCACTTTTTAGATATCACTGTTTTATCTGTACTTTTCAACTTTCCTAACACTAATGTTAATAAACACTATGTTTATTATGGGATAATAAACATACTTACTAAAACTCTTTAGAAAAATCATTGACATGATGGGAAACAGATGAAGCATTTCTGCAAGGCAGGTTTAAGTCCTGAATCCATATTTTTGGGAGATAATTCTGGTGGGCCTAGGGGTGTGGATGCCTGTGAGATCTGCTGCTGGAGAGACAAGTAATTAGTTCAAAAATTTATTATAAATGTCTATATAAGAATATTAGTCCAGTGACTAACTTCTTAGCACCTACAGAATAATTTCTAGAATAACATTTTAATCTCTGAGCATTCTGTAAAACCCCGAGGCTTGCTCATTCCATCGATCCTGCCCAGCAGCTAGCGGTGCACCCTTTGGGTCATGTTTTCCATCCTGTGTTCCACTCTGCAGTGCGGATGCCTCTGGTGCTAAACACCGTACCCTTTGGAGCTCTTAATGCCATGAGGACATCTGAAATCCCAGCCTCCTCACCAGATGTTACTGCATCTTTTGCCTTAAACAAAATCTAGATCCACATTCAAATATGAATTTCAAGGTGGCCTCCTTAGCGGGGCTGTACTTTTTGCCTACAGTCTAAACAATGAAGACAGTAGATGAAGATTTGTATTGTCCCAGGATGCCACCTCTTCTTCCAGAGGCTGAGAAAAACTCCATTTTTTGCAACGTACCTTGGCACTTATTACTCACCAGCCATAAAATCAACCTAAGCCTCTGGCATCCACCCTGAGCCACATCGTCACGCTGGGGAGCCTTCCGCCCCTGGAGAAGCCAGCACTAGCACATTGGTTTTAGAGTTCTGTGGCTTAATTTGTAGCAACCTTTACCCCCTTAATACCCAAGAGTCTTGGCTCCTTCGTACTTGGCCATCATCCACAGTGATCCCTCTACTAAAACACTGATGGGAGTCAGTTGCATACTGGAGCACTGTGTCCTGCATTCGCCTTATGGATATTCATCTCAGCAATGGCTCCTGTGTTTCTTATGCTCTCTGCTTAGTGATTGCGTTGCTCAGTGACACCGTTCATTGTTCAGAATCTCCCTGATGCATCATCTTATTTTCTGGGATGTTTTATAGCACCCTTTAGTTTTCACATAAAATTGAGTTGTCTCATTCACCCTACTTTCCATGTGTAATCTGCTAGCTGTGTGCGTTGATCCTGGATGGTGGGAAAAATATTTGGGGCTCTGATGCTAAGATGTTTGATGCGCTCAGTGTCAGAAGAGGACTCGGAGTGCCGAAGGCGGAGCAAACTGGCTTTCCAAGGGCCAGGGTCAGCACTCAGGGCTTCTGAGAATGATCATCTCCCAAATGGGGCAATTTTGGCATTGATTGTCTGGCTTCTCCTCACCACTCTGATAATGGCTCTAGTGTCACACGGTTGTCATGGTGATGGGAGCTCTGAGTAGCCTGGAAAGTTACTGTGAGAATAAGAGGATCTTAGCCCCTTAGCCTGGTCACTCACTGCTGTCCACTCACCGCTGTCATTAGAAGATCGCGGAAAGCCCACGGAAGCTGAATCTTCACTTCTGACCTCCTCTATCTGCTCTGCTTTCACACACCTCACTTCCCTTCTGGATGTTCACAGTTCTAAAGATCTCCTCATTGGCTACCTATAAACTTCAATGATGGCTTCCTTGCTTCTCTTTGGCACAACTCCACAACACTCCTTTTTCATTTTCTTTCCGTTTGAATCATCTCGAGCATATTACTTACTAAACCCTCTCTCTGGCCTTCTCTGTTCTGGATGCATTTTGTCCCACAACCTCCACTCTGGCTCAGTCTTCAGCTGTTTCAAGCACCTGCCTCCTACTCTTTCTCAAGAGGGATGAAGAAAAATCCCTGCACACTACAGATGCTTGTTTTGAAAGCCTTGTCTGCAGAGCCGGTCACGTCTTTCGCCCATCACAATCACCAGCTACTGCAACCCCTCGTCACTCTGTTCCAGAGTCCCCCCTTGCCCATGACTCAGCAGCCAGCTTTCTCTTTTACTTGAAAAACCATCAGCAGGGTAGCACTCAGCCTCCTCTCCTTCTCTTCCATCTCGGCTGGGAGGAAATCTTTTCTCCTTCCTTCTGTGATGCATGTTTCTAACCTTTAATTTCTCCCTGCTGCTGTTATCTTCTCTGCGGTCCATGATTGTGTGTAAGTGCCTTATTATCTGAAAACAAACAAAAAGGAAATAGCAGTCACCTTCGGATGACCTTGATTCTGCCACTCACACAGTTCATTTCGTAGCTCTTGACTGCTGGAAAGGGTAGTTCACCTCTTCTGCCTCTGTTATGGTTTTGATCTAAAGTGTCCCCCCCCAAAACAAAGAGGTTCAGAAGAGGGGCTTTCGGAAGGTGACAGGACCACTGTACTCATCAGTGAACTCACCCCACAGTGAGTTCATGTGTTACGAGAGGGCAGGGCCTTGGTCAGAAGGGTTGGGTCACTAGGGATATGCTGTGGAAAGGGACATGCTTATGCTCACTTCCTCCCTTGGTGCTGTTTCCTGGCTACCATGAAGGGAGCATCTTTCCTCCCAAGCCTTCCCGTAATGTCCATCATGCTAAAAACCCAGGCAACCATGGACCAGACCCTCTGAAACTGAGCTGAATAAACTCTTCTTTAAGTTGCAGTTGCTAGATGTTGTGTTTCCACATTGACAAAGCTAATATGGTCTTCATTTTCTCATTTCCAAATTTCGCACATACCTGAATCCACTGAAATCTCCTGTGTGCTTCTACCATGTACTAAAACGGATGAGTATCAAGATCACCAGTGTCATTCCTGTTGCTAAAGCCACAGGCAACTTCCATTTTTCTTGGTATCATTTGGCACCTCTATTCCCAGCACTCCCTTCTTAAAATCCTATTTTTTTCTCCTGTGGAAATTACTACATCAAGACGTGATTGAGAGAAGAGAGAGGGACACACACACACAGAAAGAGGGACAGAGAGAGACACAGAGAGAGACAGAGACAGAGACAGGCAGAGAGAGACAGAGACAGACAGAGAGACTTTGGTATAATTTTCTCATCAAGTCCAGCCTTGTTGAGATGAGAACATGCACATAAAATTGTATGTTAGATTTTCATCATTGTGACCAAATGCCTAAAGGGAACAATTTAAAGTGAGAACAGGTTTGTTATAGCTTGTGTCTAGATGTCCCCCCAAAGGATCACATACTCACAGATGGGACTTTTTTGGAGCTGACCGGATCTGGGGCTGTGATGCTGGGATCAAGGGTACGTGGTACTGAATTAGTCCACTGACTAGCATAGTTCTGGGTATGGATGGTAAGGTCCCTAGCTGGGCTTGGGTGGCACCAACCAGTGGGCTTACTGCCTGGGTGGAATACAAAGGGAGAGACGGATGGCAGGCTTGCCAAGGGTAGTTAAGTATTAAGACCAAAGTCAGGGGGATTTCCGATGGTTTGACACAACTAGAGAGCTCTCCTCCCACGCATGAACATGCTGGGACCCCGCAGGGGAGGCAGTTGTGTCCCTGGAGCTGAGGACATTCCTGCCCTACGCCCCTGGATATTTCATTTCTTCTGACTTTTACACTGTGACCATTTCCACGGCAGGTTTAGAACACATTCTCTGCTGGTGCCAACCTTGTCCCATTTCCATGGCTTCTAATACAATTCTCATTTCATTTAATAACTTCTCTGCAAAATCACTTCACTTCTATTAACCTAAGATTTACGCCTGCTGCACTGCAACTGCGATGAAGTGGGAGCTGCTTGTGGCCTACCCTGGCTCCTGTGAGCTGGGTAGTCTTCCGGCCAACAAAACTCCCACTCCTTCTTCACCAGTTCGTAGGGTGGGACAAATCACGTTCTTCCCTGGATTTTGTGGCAACAGGTCAGTATAATGTTTGTTAAAGTTTTGTTGTTCACTATTAGTAGACTCTTAGAGAAGGAATCCTGGGAAATAGTTAACAGCACAAGGGACAAAGTCAAGTGGAACAAAATAAAAGAGCTGCCCCTCAACCCCACCTCCCACATGCAGTCGTGGTGCTAGGTGCATTCTCATGGAGTCAGCTTTCTTCGTATTTGTCACTGATATGGAATCTTCATTTTTATACATGTCATAGTGCCAAACACTTATTCACAAACTTTAGTGAGTGTGTCCTTTAATTTTCACTGGTTAAGTTTCTGGAAGTAGAAATGGGAAACACAAATGACAAAATTTTCTTCTTGGCTCTTGATATATATTGGGGGAAAAAAGGAAATGTGGGATGGGTACTTTTCTTCTGACTTTTTTGTTTCCGAGTAACATGATTTTTAAAAGCTAATTTTATAGTTAAACATAGTTTCTTATTATTACTTCAATTTGTCTTTATTTGGATAAGAGGAAAGAATTTTGGCCTTGTTCTGTTGATCTATCAATGTGTCCTTTGCCAATCTTTATTATTATTATTATTCTTTTGATGCCAGGGATTGAGCTCAGGACCCTTATACGCCCTGACATTTTAATTTATTTTATATCCTGAAACAGTGTATTGATAAGGCACACTTTGCTGAATTTTTTTTCTTTCTTTTTTTTTTTTTTTTTTTTTGTGGTACCAGCGACTGAACTCAGGACCCTGTGCTTGCCAAGTAGGAGCTTATTCTACTAGTGTGCATACAGAATGTTTTTCTGTACTCTGAAATTGGGTACTAATTTAATCTGTTTATATTCATATTGTATTAAATTACTATATCTCTTATGGTGTTTTCTAAGCCTCTTAGTTGATTCCATTACTTGTATATTGGTGTAATATTGCTTTTGGTATGTTTTAATATATAGCAATGTAAGTTACAAATTGTTTTTACTCCACTAGAATATTGACTACTTTTAACATATTTTTCTTTCAGGTGAATTTCACAATAATTTTCACAGCTCTTTCTCTACCTCCTGGTAACAAATCCTGAAAAGTTATTTGATTGAAAGGACTTCAGTTTGTAGATTAATCATTTCTTTGTCTCAATTTCTTTGTCTTTGTTCATACAACCTGGAATTTTACATCTGTATTATGTTTTCAAATTAATATTTCTTTACCCATGGATTCCTCACCTGTGGAATTAACCAGCTACAGCTAGAAAACATTAAAAATAATTTTCACCAGTACTGATTGTGTGCAGACTTTTTCTTTGCACTCGCTCCCTAAATATAGCAAAACAATTGTTGGTGTAGTGTCGAGAGACAGTGCATGGGACGTGTGCATTACTTATAGAAAACTCTTTTTTTAAACCCACTGAGGCTTCCTGGAGCAATTCCAGGAACCAGACTCTCACTGATATGGATACTAAGTGATGACTATTTTAATTTCTTTCTGTGAAGATTCATTTTTATATTTGTAGACAGTATTTAATTTTCTTTATGATTTTTTAAGAATAACAAGTAGACACTTGTAAAATCTCCTTCTGTGTGTCCCATTTTTTTATAATTTTTTTAAAAAATCTTTCTCTTCTTTTCGACTATGTTTTTTGTCTTCTCCTTAACTTGAAAGACATTTTTTGTCCACATCACCATTTCTTTTCTCTAGCACTCGTGCCTCAGTAGGGCCGGGGTGGGGGCTTTCCTGTGCCCCTCCAATCTAATGGAGGCAGGAGCTGGCCATCTTCAAGGAGGAGAGGCTGGTCAGCCAGCCAAGCCTGCTCCAGCCTGTCTGCTCCTTTTGCCCTGGCCTACGTAGGGTTTGGGCTGGGTTCTGGTCTCATACCTATTTCTCACCTGTGGAAAATTCTGTGGGAAAGTCTACTCAGATGTGAACAAAGTATCTGTTTTTCTCTTGTCTGGACTTTGCTTCGATTCCTAAGTCAGTACCCTCCAGGACTCAGGAAGCCGTCTGCACCAGCACTGCTCCTTTGTGGTCTTGGCATGTGGCTCCCACCTAAGTGGTGGTCCACTTGCTCTCTCAGGGGCCTTGGGCCCTCTACAGACGTCACTTCCCTGGGGCATCCTGTCAGAGCTCGCAGCTGGCTTGGCATTCCCTTGCCACATCGTCTCCCACCTTGTGGCTCCATGAAGGCAGGGCATAACCTGCGCGTTCCCTACTTCTACAGGGCCTGGCTGGTGGCTCATTCTTGTGGAGCTTCTGTCCACAGTATGTCTGGACACATTGTCCTGGATGCCTATATTCTTCCTGCCCACCATCATGGAAAGGAGGGATTTCCCCACTCTATTAGTGCAAGTGCTAACTCACTTTTGGTTGAGTCTGGGTAGTTTTCTGTGCGGATTTGACTGTGCTGTGGTGGAGTGGGGGAGCTAGGTAGGAGGTTAACTCTGATGTATCTTTGGAGTTTTTCTGGGTGAGGTCAGCATGTGAATTAGTGGGTGCCATAAGCCGGTGGCCCTTCCCAGTGGCACAGACCTCACTGATCCCCTGAAGGTCAGAACGGAGCAAGAACACAGAGGAAAGGGAGGTCAGTCCATTTGGCTCCCTGTCTGCTGGAACTGGGATGTCTCATCTTCTCTGGCCCTTGGGCTGGATTTATCCCATCTCCCCATGGCTCTCATCATTGGGGCTTGGGCTGGAATTATACTGCCAGCTTTCCGGAGTCTACAGCCTGCAGCTGGGAAATCCTAGGAGGGCTCAGTAGCGATAACCATGGGAGCCAATTCCTCACTGTGAGTCATTTTCTCCCAATACATCAGGATCGAATATGTGCACATATATGTACTCACACACCTGTGTCTGCAGTCTTCGTGTATCCATGTATGAAGAATGCACAGATTCAGAGATGTGCTGGTCTGTTTCATTTCCTACTGTACGCGTGTGTCTAGTGCGTAATGTGTAGAATGGAGTGAGCACTCCACACACATTTCTGTTGAAACTGTGGGTCACCATATGGCCCTGATCTACCCCTGTAGTGTTCATGGGTTTTCTCTCCGGAACCCTAAGAAAGAAAGGGAGTGAATGGAGAAAAGATCTTTTTCCACTACACAGAAGCCTGAGTGTACCCACTGCCCCTCACCATGGAAAGCTCTCAGAAGCGCCTTGGGCTTAGCTGCTCCTCTCTGCTGCTGTGCGGCTTCCCTTGTAGGTGAGGCACCCTTTCTTTTCTCAGTGCGGGGTTAGGGCTGGATTCCGGCTCTCTGGAGAGCAGGGATCAAGTGGCGTCTACAGCTCTGGCTCACGGATCTGCTGTCCTCAAAGCAGCGCTGAAGGACCTGCTCGAGCTCTAGACAGTCTCTGGAACACGTTTGGAAAATCTTAGGCAAGGCGCCTGGGAAACATGCAAAACAAACATACAAAAACACACCAGCTAAATTGGAAAATAATCAGCTTAGGCTGACTTTGAGAACTTCCTCTCCAACCACTGGCAAAGAAGAGGAATTTTTTTTTTTTTTTTTTTTTTTTTTTTTTTTTTTGCAGTGAATCACGTGTCCTTCATGCAGCTCCAAGTGCACTGTGAGAGGTGCTCCCCGGGGCCCTGCTCCATCGCTCAGGGAAACGATCAGGTTTGTGTGCAGAGCCCCAGGAATGCTCCCCCACGGTCTCCATGCTGACAGCTCCAGTAGCAGCTGCAAAGCAAGGTGTTTGTGCAGTGATTTCTGCAAAACACTTTTATTTATTTTCTTTTCAAGATGGATGGGAGTCAGTTATGGAAAGTCTGGAGGAAATACAGAAATTATCTGAAATAAATCTTTCTTTGAAAAGACATTTTCCTGCACATTTATTGAAAGCCATCATATTAATGTGTGTTTTCATGGGGCCCTGGGATGTGCAGAGTACATGGAAACTTTTGTCTTTCAAACCTCATAGGATCTCTGTCTCTGTCTGTCTCCCTCTCTGTCTCCGTCTCCATCTCTGTCTCTGTCCCTGTCTCCATGTCAGTCTCAGTCTCTGTCTCTGTCTCTGTCTCTGTCTCTCTCTCTCTCTCTCTCTCTCTCTGCTCTTGATTTTGAAACGGAAGTTCTCATTTATGTTGCAGAATCCTTTCATAAGCTTCATAAGTCTCTTTAATAGAGAAACTAGACAGAGTAGTGGTTGGTTAAATATAAATTAGGGATTTTCTTCTCAGGCTTCCTATATGTATGGACCAGTGGAAAAAAATTTACAACATCTTTTCTGGAAGAAAACTCACTCCATTGTGTGATTTGGAGACAGCCCTTCGAATCTCACGTCAGGAGCCCATGCTCCTCCTTGTTACATAGTTCTCTCTGTTTCTCTCTCCCTTTCTCTTCTTGCCCTCTCTGGTTTGCAGATGTACGTTCTCTTCCACCTTCTCCAGCCCTCCCCCTGCAGGTGGGCGGCTCTTCTCCTGGAGAGCTCGCACTTCCTCAGCAGCTTGGTTCACAGCCAGAGTCAGAAGAGGAAACTGTCTTAGGAAAGCACAATGTCAGAGAGGAGAAAAAATGAATACAGATGGTCCCCTTCTGAGGGACTGCGACACCGACTGTGGTGTGACTTTACTCTGGACCTGGATCCTTGCTGGGGACCTTTAGCCTTTTTGCCAGTACAGATTGTCCTGGGTGACTCCTTAGTGTGGCTTCTCCAATATGGTGTGGTCACAATCCTGGTGGACTCAAGGAAGCTCTACTTCTTCATCCTATAATCTCCTACTTCCTGGGAAATATGATAGCATTTTCTTTCTGTGAATGCAACAATAGGTAATTATTTTCTACCACTGATGGACATTTACTCTTTAATTTCTTTTATAGCTTTTGCACTAAACATATGTATGAATAAGAGATTTCATGGTAGGTTTGGAGATGAGGCAGTTAAATGTACCTGGGGGAAAACCCACTTAAAGCTAGACACTAAAATGATGTTTAAAATGCATTCCAGTTTCAACAGAGACTTATCTGAGCATCTCTATAGTTGAAGCATTTACATTTGTTTCAAGCTGGAAAGTACCCAAATGCCCATCAACAGTAGGACGGATGGATTGTGCTGTATTCATAGGAGGAAAGAGAAAGTAATAAAAAATACAAACTATAGCTAGCCTCGTGTAAGAACATAGAGATATTGTTGAGCAAAAATACTTTGTAGAAAAGAGTAAAGATGGTCACTGATTTCCTATTTGTTAGCTTAAAAGGTTTTGAATTTAGAATGGTAAGAAGGCATGCACATCTGGAGGAAATTGTAAGCTTTGATCTTGTTCCTGCTGGTAACGTGGGGTGCAGTCCTCTTCCTGGGAGTATGGTAGCCTCAGGCGCAGCTCCTGGGACAGTTGGATAGTCAGAAGAGAATTGGCTGAGTCTGCACTGGGCTGTGCAGCTAAATTGGGACATGCAGTAGGCTTCCAGTATGAATTGTTATTATTCATTTTGGTACCTGGGATCCAACTCAGGGCTTTGGGCCAGGCAGATGCTTATGCCACTGAGTTATCTCCCTGGTCTCTTAACTGTGTTTTTGACTTAATGGTATTTTTGACTTGAAAATTTTGAGCTTATTATTGAGACATAATCTTATCATAGATAGTTACTGTATAATTGTATTTATGTACAGTTTCAAGTGTGACAAGACTGAAGTTTGGTGCTTGAATTTAAGACCACGGTGACTTGGGTGTGGGGGAGGAGATAGAGTGACTGGGAGTGCGGCCAGTGTCCACAGCAGTGCCCATCACGCTGGGTTTCAGGTGTGCAAATGTGCTCGCTTCACGGGAGTTCATCACATTGCACACTTACAGATGTACACGGTCTGCAGAGATACTGGGTACACTCTGACAAAAAAGTTTATTTTTTTTTTAAAAAAAACCTGTTTTTAGAGTCTAGAGCCAAGAAAGCATCCTCCATGGGGCAGCTGCCCCAGGTGGGCACCTCTGGGTCCCTGTCTCTTCACTGTGCACCCCCAAACTTCCCCTGAATTGTTGTCTCCCCATTTGCCCCACTCCCCAAGCCATACAGTGCCACGGATCCAGGCTGACCTCGCTTAGAGCTGGGGAGAACCCTTTCCAGATCCTCAAACAGTGCCCTCTGAATCAGGTGGCAGCGTGGCTTTGGATGTCCCCAGTAAGCAGCCAAGCTCGTCCCCATACCTGGCCACCTATGAGAAACAGTGGCTCAAGAGTCTAAATATCCCCTGCAAGCACAGAGCAAGGGGCGGTGGGCACTGAGCCTCCGCTGTTAGCATAGCAACCCCCAGGAGTTGGTGCTTCTCTGATTTCTCTGTCCCACTTGGCTGTGAGCAGGGCCAAGCCAAAGGGTTTTCAGCTGAGGCACTCAACGACCTTCTGGATTCGCATTTCCAGCACAAGGGTGGCTGAGGTGCTGCTGTCACTGCCCACGGGCTGCTGCGCAGCCTCTCCGGGCACTCTGCACTCTGGCAGCCACATGTCCGTGGGTGCTAGGTGCTGAGCACAGGATCACCCAGAGCCCTACTCTTTCCCCGGAGATGGATAGGGCTGACACTTAACGTGGCCTCATTCAGAGATGGCTAGAGGGCTGTGTGACATCCAGATGGCTTTATGCTCCATCCCAATCATGAGGCAAAAAGGACTTCATCTTTTCTATGATTGTAATTATGTACATCATTATATACTTTACATACAATCTGACAGATATTTAAAATGTACCACTTTAACTATTCTTAAATTTACAATCTGGTGCACTCGCAGTGCTCACCGACAAGTAATCCCATGCATTTTCACTGTTCCTCCTCCCTGCTTCTCTGTGTCCCACCCTCTGCTACCCTGCTGGTCTTTCTGCAGCACCCAAAGCTTGGTTTCAAAGGGAAGCACTGCATAGTCATTGCCACCCAGTTCCTTTGGGTCTTTTGCTAATTGTTCAGCCGAAGGAGTTTCGCAGCCTCCTGAGTCCCTGTTGGCCTCCCAAGAGGCCTGAGTGTTTTTCATAAAATTAATTAATTAATTATTTGGTACAGGATCTCACTATGAAACTTGGACTCATAGTGACCCTCCTGTCTCAGCTTCCTCAGCGCTGAGGCATGTACCACCACACCTGGCTTTGGTGGCCTGCATAGAATGCCTTGGGTTTGGGGTACAGCCCAGCATGTGTTACCAGGGATTAAACACAGATCCTTGTGCTTGCCAGGCACGCTCTTAGACTGCAGAGCTATCTCCCCAGCCTGAGGCCTGAGTGTCAATGGATGGGATTCCTAAGGTATAAGCAGAAAATGTCAAACTTGGATTTCTGATTGACTGTATTTCCAAATCCAACTTTTCCTTCCCAGTATGTTTCCTGCTATTCTTTCTGTTAGGACATGGGCTTGAGGGCAGAGAGTAGAGCTTGTTCAGAAGTGAACTGAGACACAATTCAATTTTATAGTGTTTAAGTCAGAAGCAATTCAAGAGTTGGAGAGTACCAATTGTTAGGGGTCCAGTGACCCAATGTTAAAGGCAAGTATCTTTGCGGAAAGTAGGGAAGCAAACATACTGAAACTGCTTGTAACCGTATAGATGCTGTGCCTGATTTACCTCAGGGAAAAGTCTCTAGTTGTGGAATTATACATCTGTTGGCCACTTCTGACTGGATCATTAAGCTCTGGTTTTCTTCACAATGGGCGTTTTGTCACCTTGGAATTCTTTAGCTGCCCTTTCCACTTCCACTTTAACAGCTCCGTGTGATTCTAGGAAAGGCACCTGTGCTCATAGAACCTCTCAGGGCCACAGTCTCAGCGTCTCTCTCCACTTCAGTGTCACAGGAGCGACCCCTGGCATGATTCTTATGTCTGCCTGCTGCCGAATGGAGTCCTGGCCTCCAAAAGCCTATGTTTGCAACCTGATTCCTAGAACTTAGGACTACTACCTTGTGTGGAAAGAGCTGTGGATTAAAGCACCATCTTGAAAGGAGGGAATTGTTCTGAGCCATCAGGGCACTCCCTAACTGAACATCCTGCGTCCTTGTGAGGTATCCTGCCCTATGGGAGGGGGAGAAGGAGAAGACTCAGAACAGGAAGCTGCCATGTCACCGTGAGTAGATAGTAGATGGATGCAGCATCCGCCGAGGGACGCCAGGGGCCACCAGAGTCTGCAAAGCCCAGGTCCAGGCCCTTCTGTGGCCTGTGGAGGAATAAGAGCCTTGCTGACACCTGGGCTTTGGACTTGCGCCCTCCAGAGTTGTGAGAGGGTGCACCAGAGTGGTGTAGGGCCACCTCGTTGGTGGCAGTTTGTTGAGAGGCTCTAGTGAACCAGTGCCCAGGGCCATGTTGGCTATGTCAGGAGCAGTAGAGCAGACACCTACCGCCACTTTCACTCATGTTTTGTCACTATTGGGATGCATTACCATAGATTTAGAGATTTAAAGCGATAAAACATTTTGCTTTATGGTTTAAGAGCTCAAAAATCTATAATGAATCTCAGGGGCTAAGATCAAGTTGCTGGCGGGGTCCTGTGCCCTCTGAAGTACCCCTTTTCTGGAAGCTGCCTGACTCAGGTGTGCCCTGCATCACTGTAACCCATGCTCCTCTGATTGCATCTCCTTCTCTGATGCTGATCTTCCCGTGTCCTTCTCACAAGGAGACTTGGGACTGCTCTATGTGTCCATGCGGTGAATCCAGGATGCTATTGCCATTTTCAGATCTTTAACCTGATCAGGTCTTTACATTTTAAAATGGTGATCAATCTCTTCTACTGCGTAACGTGACATTCAGAGCACCTGAGGGTTCTGGTGTCGGTATCTCCGAGGGCTGCTGTGTTAGCCTGGTCTTGAGGTTTCTGGAACCCACTTTTGGTAGGGGACATCCCCAGCTCCTGAGTTAAGATTCAGTTACAGGAAGTAGAAACATCTCTGGCTAGGTGAGGCAGAAAATGTTCTATCTCTAGGAAATAAACATTTTATAAAGATTGGACTGAGCTTCCACAAGTAACTCCTACAGTGCAGAGCTGGACTACTACCTGAGATGTCCTTGCCACCACTTGGGTCTCCAGGACTTCACAGTACCACGTGCATCAGCACAGAGGATACTTCCCTGGTGCTTCTGCCTCTACCTTGGTTTCTAGATCAGGTCTCACCTTAGTGAAATAAGGTAGGGAACATTGTCTCTGGGGGCATCTGGGGCTGGGTTTAGCTTCCCAGCTCAGACAGTCTAGGATGGCACACTAAAGGGGGTGGGAATAAAGATGGAGCAAGCTGACACCTGCTACAGGATTGTCAGATGGAAGGTTTCTGATATGTAGAAGTATTCTCTTCGGTTCCAGGCAATGAGTGAGCATTACTTGAAGGGTGCATGAGGTGCCCATGAATCTCTGGGTCTTTCAGAACCTCCATCCATTCATGGATCATGCAACCCCCAGGATGTTGGTTCAGGCCACCAACTTGCCCATAAGACACCCATGTCCTACCTAGTACCTCCCTCCGAGCCCAGATCTGGAAACCTGTGGTGCCCAGCCCCTCTTGCCTTGATTACCTCCTTGTTTTCAGGTTTCTCATCCATATGTTTCTCATTTCACGTTTCCACTTGGTGGCTTTGTTTTCATGTGTGTGCATTAAAGATTTCAGGTACCTGAGAACGGCAATCCTGCATGTATTAGCCAGCTTCCTGTGACTACCATGACTGACTTGTAGAGAGGGAAGCCTTATTTCAGCTCATGGTTTTAGAGGTTCTCATCCATGGTGAGCTGCATCTGTTGCTTTGGGCCTGTGGGGAGGCAGTGCAGGATCATTGGGCACAAAGCTACTCACCCTAGAGACAGAAAGCAGTGTATAGGCCCCACGACCCACTTCGGGGCACACCCTACCATCCCACAGACTTCCACAAGGCTGTGCCTTTTCAAGATTCCACTTTCTAGTGGCATCACTCTGGGACCAAGCCTCTAATGCAGGGCCCTGAGAGTAACGTTTAAGATCTGAACTGCAGCACAGGCTGTGTCTCACTCATCCTTGTTGTGTCCCTGTCTATGCACAGAACCTCACAACCTGGTAGGAGATTCGTCGTTCCCCAAGCCCACCCTGCTCCTTGGATCACTCCTTTCCTCGTCCTCCCATAGAGCTTCCCTCTGAGCTCGGCATGGGCTCTACCATCACTGAGTAACAAGCTCTTGCTCTCCTGTCCAAGACCTCTGTTTCCTCCATGCCCTCAAAACTTGATCTATTCCCTATTGGATTTCCATGTTCTGACTGTGAGCCCCGCAAGGTCTCCCCAGCTGTGAGTCCTGTGAGCACAGGAACTGCTCCCTGTGGGTCTTGGCAAAACTCCCCGAGACACCTACAGGGCCCAGCTCGTGAGGTCCCATAAGTGTCTGTTGGTCTGCTTCCCCCTTTGAGACTGCTCCTCTAGTTGGAAGATGAGGGGTGCCAGGAGCCCAGGGAAAGACAACGGGAATGTTTGGAGATGCTCTTCAGGAAAATGAGATGAATCATCAAAAGTGACAAGTGTCCCATTTTGTGTGTTGGATATTCATTCGCTGACATGAGCATTTACAGGTTCTCTAGGCCACATGCCTCGAAGGTTCACCATGATTCAAGCAGCATCATGCTTCGGGAATGTCGGTGGCCGCACATGCCTGGTCTGGGAAGAGTCTGTCTTCCAGGCGTCTCTCTCAGATGTTTCACAGGAGCTTCGAACTACCGTTTCTGTCTTATTTGGGAAATCAACCTTCAGGTAATTGGCTTCTGGTGCTTCATAAGCCAGTTAGGCAAAGGGTCACATGAGCAAAGAGACACTGCCTTTCCTGGCCTGGAACACTGGGAAAACCTCTGTTGCTGGCCAACTTGGCAAGTGCTGTGGGACAGAAGTCCTGGCAACTAAATTACAAATCATAAAGTGTCTAAGGGCACCACGCTGGAGGTTGGCTCCTACCCCGACTGTTTCTTTACAGAAGGATGTCTGTCTTTGGTGCAGGTGGGGAGGCAGTAATGCCTCAAGGGTAGAACTGAGACGCTAAGGTGGTTCCTCCTAGCGGCAGCCCCTCCTGCGCCTTCCCAACTTCTGTCTCAACAGCTTGCCTGCCCCTTGCCCCTTACCCTGAGTCCTAGGGCTGACAGCTGATAAAGGACTTTCTCCCTGCAACGGGTGATAGAAATGTGTAACAGTGGGGCAAAGGCTCCTCCCGATCAAAGCATCTGCCCTGAGCATGTGGTACAGGAGCCCCAAGGGGGATTCTCCAAGAACCTTGCTGTTACCCTGGCCAGAGTCCAAGATGAACCCCGCAGGTGATGCCTGTCACCTCCACCCACTTCTGGGGACCAAAACATTGAGTACACAGAACTGCTGAGAGCCCCATGAGAGAAGAACAGTGTTCTGCCCGGATGCCCACATCCTAAACCAGAACTGTGGCCTGCTGCCTCACATTGCAAAACAGACTTTACTGGCATGATTAAGGTTACGCACCCTGAGGCGAGCGCTTATCCTGGTTATTTACCCAAATGATATAAAGTCCCTAAATGTGTAGCAGGGACATCGGCCAGCCTGAGAAGATTAAGTCTTCTGGACAGTCTGTGTAGTGGAGGCTGAGGAATGGGGGCAGCCACTGGATGGTAAGAAAACCAAGACAGCAGAGTGGCCCAGACCCTCTGGCTGGAAGGCAGGCCCGGCCATACCTCGATTTGGGCACAGAAGACCCAGTTTGTATTCTTAACGTCTTGAAGTTTACAGTGAGGGATCTGGTATTTGAAACCAATCACAAGTTTACTAGAGAGTGACAAGTAACTAAGATAGCCCCTTGGGAAGATTGCTTCCATGGTACAGGAGAACACGTAGGCACCTGTTCTAGGCTAGAGGCAATGTTTGTGGTTTGCTCTGGTTTGGTTTGCAAACTGGGTCTCACTATGCCTTGAATTCGCTGTGGAGCCTCGGCTGACCTTGAACTCAACTTTGGTCCTCCTGCCTCAGCTTCCAGAGAGCTGAGGTTATAGGCATGTGCCACCATATCAGGCTTTGAGGCAATGATTGGTAGTCCTGTGAGCCGGCTGCAGATAAAGAAGTGGCAGACATCGGGATGGCTTTGTGATTGTTACCCTGGGTTCTGAGGGAGGAGCTATTGAGCCATGAAGCCCTAAGGGCCAGAGGAGGTACCTGCAGCAGCACCACTGCCAGACCCGCTTCCCTTGCCCCTGTGCCCGACCTGCTGTAGTCTGGGCAGAGTCTGCTTTCCTCTCCTTTGCAGCCCACCCCGGTGCCCTTTGTGCCTGCTGCCAGGCTCAGCGACCGATGGGTGCACAAGGCAAGCCCAATCCAAAGTCAGAAACCTCAGCAACTATTTGAAGAGAAAATTCAATATAAATAATTATTCATTAGTTGCTAAGGAACTAAAAAGGGCAAAGGAAATACTTGTATATCCAATATAATAAGGAGCAACTGTAGGGAGCAGTGGCCGTCCCTAAGGCTGGGGAAGTGGTGGAAAAACTAATTGTTTCTGAGTTGAGGCTCAGATTTCTGCTAGGAAGGCTCTTCTTAGCTGGGACTGATTGGAGGAGACCCTGAGTGCCAGGGTCAGATGAGAAAACTGGCTGCAGGGGTGAGGAGGGAGCCTGGGCCCCCCCCCCCCCGGAGTGCTTCCTCTCTCTCAGGTATCCAGATGTAGCAGACAGAAACACAGAATGCCGGCTGAAATGTAAATTTCTGATCAAAGCCAGATTAATTTTAGTATGACTATGTCCCATGCAATATTTGAGAAGTACTTAGACGAAAAGTTCTTGTTATTGATCTAAAAAATTCAATTTCCTTTAGGAGTCCTGTATTTTATCTGATAACTGCCCCCCAATTGCTCTGATTTCCAGACTTAACAGGAGGCAGCTGGGGGGGATGGAGCCGAGTGTTTTCCAGAGCCCTACACTAGCGGGCTCTGGAAGACAAGGACAGCAGGGACCTTGGTAGGAGAGGCACAGGGGGCCCTAACATCTGGCAGTGATCCTCACCCTGGCTCCTGCTCCCAGATCTTTATCTAATTGTTGCATCCACAGGGAAGCAGCTGTTAGCAGGGACAGCTGACACCTTGGGGAATTCTAGAGTCTGGGAATCTCCGGACACCACTGGTCCCTGGGGAAGACTCAGAGCTTTATAACTCCTAGCCCCAGCCTCAGCATTCATCAGTGCAGTACCGGGTGGCACCAGCATGACCAGCCACCTCAGTCGCTGCTTTGATTCCTTATCTTGAAAGCCATCCTGTGAGTAAACACACGCAGTCCTGTGGGACTGGGCTCACAGATTTTTGACAGTCTGACTGTTATTTCAGCAACCACACTAGTTCCCTCAGGACGCGCAGCTTGGGTTGGATCCTCTGGTTTCACTCACCCCCTTCTGCTTTCTCTTTCCCAGTATCACCTTAGGGAGGCTGGCCTCCCTTTCTGCGGCCCCCTCCACCTGACTCTGCTCCCCTCCGACAGTCTCATATCCTGGTCAGTGCTATCCTCTCTCCGTGGTAGTCCAGTGGAAAACACATTCCTCTCCAATCATGAGATGCTTATTTACTAAGAAAAGCATAGCTGAGGGGTGAGTCTCCTCCCAAATAACAGCTGACCGAGTGCAGACACCAGGCTGCGGGGCCAGGATCACTCCCCTGAGATATTATTATCAATGTGCTTTTCATTTTCCAACATGGAAATCGCTTCAATGTCTCTGGTTGTGAAAGTAATACATGTTTACTGTAGAAAGTTCAGGAGAAGAGAATAGAGAATTAAATTACAATTACGAATGCCCATCCACCAGAGAAAGTCATAATCTATTTCTTAAAATATCATTTTCCAGTCATTTGGCCAAGCAAACGCACATACAAGTATGCACAACTGTACGCGCTTAAACACACCTGTTTCTTGTGATTTTATTTCTCTTAAAGAAACATAGTGTGTTACTCATGTTAGCCAAGTTTTACTGCAGCAATAAATTAACTCTGGGTTCTCAGTGGCTTAATAAAACAAGGATTTATTCCCAGTTTATGATACTTTTCCAGAGCAGGTTGCCAGGGCCTCGGCCGGCAGCTGTGCAGGGAGCCAGGCAAGCAGACTCCACGTTCTTGTGACCTCGGGCCGCGCCGTGGCCTTCTGAGTGCAAGAAGAGGGAAGAGGAATTAGAGCATCGAACGTCTGCTTGTGACTTTCCCAGCCAGGGATGACAGCGGGACAGTTCATCTGACACACAATCCACTGGCCAGGACTTGCCACATGGCCCCGCCCAGCTCCGAGGAACCCTAAGAGGTGATTTTGCTGGCGCCTGGAGGACACGGAAGAGGACGGAGGGCGCGCTGGGGAGTGCGCTTGGTCTCTTCCAGGCAGGCTTCTGCCGCCGGGCATTCTTCCAAGGTGCTTCATCGATATTACTGTCTGTGTCGGGTTCTATTCTAGGGCCATACCATGTTTTATTGAATAATTCCTTACTAATGATTTATTGTTAGCTAGGTTTAATTTTTTTCCCCAAGGAAAACAATGTTATGAAAAACAGTTTATCGGGGCATTTTCTGGGTCCCATCTCCAACAGAAATCTCGTAAAGTGACAATTTATGGTGAAAGAAGGTACACAGTTTTAAAAAGTCTGCAACATTGATAGAAAAACTATGGAAGACTCAGCTGGATCCCAGGGACAGTAGTTGAAATGCTCACTTTCTTAGATGTTAAAATTCCTTATTAAATTAATATACTATAGCACTTATTTTAAATATTGTTTCTTTGAGTCTAGTGAAAAAATTCTGTTGTTTAGTAGGCCTTCAAGTAACTTGTTCTGGGAATTATTTCATCATTTTTGTTCTCATGGAGTAATTATCTTTTTAACATAATTACTGAGAGTTTTTTTTTAGAGCTTAGGTATACTTACATTTTATAAAATATTTCCCCAATAGTTTGCTTGTCTTGAAACTTTTGTGGGGCTTTTAACTTTAAGGAAAATTTCCATTTCCAAATAACCATGTATTTTATGTAGCTTGTTGGTATGATTAACTTAAGATGGTTAAAATGCCTATGTTGTCATTCATCATTTTAAAATGTAAAAAATCTAAAATTTATGCCATTTGCAAGGTTTTCTTTTTTGTACAAAATAAACAGTTTTGAAATGCAGGTAGGTAGAACCGTAAACTTGTTTCTCATTTTTTAAAAATCATCTATTTGCAATGTTACTCTGAGTAGCCCCTGGACATTTGTGTGTATTTTGGGGTGGGTCTCCTGCTGCCAAAGGCATGGCTGTGCCTTCAGTGTGCTTTAAAATTGAAAAGAAAATTTCCTTTCTTATTCTTTGCTCCCAAGAATTTCTCAACTCCTTTTAGGTTGATGTTTTTCAGAATGTTTACCTTCAGGACCTGTCCATTTTTCAATATTCTTCAGGATTTCAAACAGGTTTTGATCTCATCTGTTATACTTCATGATGTTTACAGACTGGAAATGAAAACTGAGAAATATTTTAAAAATAATTTAATTAAATCATGAAATTAAATAGCTGTTGGGTATTAACATAAGTAATATAATTTTTATATAAATAGCTATGTTTGGAAAAAAGTACTGGCCAGGAGAAGGGTATTGTTTTATATTTTTTTGCAAGTCCCTTTAATATCTGATTTATGACTAATTTTTACACCTATTTGCTCTTCAGTCTAATGCTGAATATTTGGGCTAAGGTATCTGAGGAAAGTATGACTTCATACAGATGAAGGAAGAATTTTTTTTTTCAGAACTGGGAATTGAATTTGCCAGGCCCTTGTGATTGCCAGGCAAATACTTATTCTACTGAGCTATCTCCCCAACCCCTCAGGAAGAGTTTTTAAATAGCATATTGTGAACATTCTTTGAACTACATCAAAACTCAATCAGTGTCAGCATCTGTCCATGTAACATGTACAGTCATGTCAGAGAGCTTTATTGTAGCTGGTTTCATGAAAATCCATTCATCTATCTCATCCTTTGAATGAATCCTTTAGCCATGATTTTGTGATGGTGCATATTTGTAATTTGGAAAATATTGGTTCACTGTGTCGTGCAGCTGTTCCAGAGGTTGACATACCTCATTACGCAAAATGTAAAGAGCACGTTCACACATCATCACAGATCTCACCAGGAAGCAGCAGTCCTGTGCTTAATTGGCCTGGCATTTCAAGGAAACCCCTTCCGTAGCATACTCGGTGAGACCTACCATGTACGAGTTTTCCATCCTTCCCATCCCTTCATCCTTTCCTCCAACCAGTGCTTGGCAATAATCTAGCCTTTAGCATGATTCAGTGGCTTATCCTGTCTTCTCTGAAAAGCCATAAAACACAAATTTTGGCTTTCAAAGAGCTCATTATATCTACAAGTTAATATTCAATTCCTTTTTCTCCTTAAATAATAAATGGTTGGTTTCAAATGATGTGGCAATTTAGGCTTCATAATGCTATTTATTGCCTAAGACACAATAATGCAAATCATTAACATCTATACAGCCAAGGGAATAATAATGCTATGCTTTCTTATTATTTTTCCTGGTTCATTGGCATAGACACCTGCTTTGCATAAATCAGCCGATTCTCTGAATCCTGTTTTATCTTTCTTCTGAGGATTTGGAGATAAATAGCGGTCCTGAAAGTTGATAAACACTCTTCTAATTTTATTTAAGCCAGCATGATGTTCTTAACTATAAGAAAATAATTCATGCATAATTTCTCTTTATTTTTGAATAAAGTATTCAATTTAAAAATAAATTTCAGGTAAAATAATTCAGAATTTTTTTCAGAAACATTTACTGGAAACTAACACACTGATTTTGACTCGTTTCTTGGTGTGAGGAAACTTCTAGCATTTTTTAATTTTTTTTTTTTTTACTTCTGGCATTTTAAGGTGATGATTTATAAGGATGATGGTGTATCACTATAAATTTATGGTACATAGGAGACAGCAAGGCCAAAGTCAAATACAGTAGACACAGGCAACAAACTAAGTGGATTCCCACAGGCCATACATCTACTCTCCGCTTATCACCTTTAAACATTCTAAGAGGCACATGGACACCCAAGACATGCTGCATTGGCTGTCAGATGACAACATGGATTCATGACCTGTGTGTTCTGGAAAACTCCAGTCTTCCCTTGAGAAAGAATGTAGCAGGGACAACTTTGGCCTGCAGGATTCTGCAAAGGTGCTGTACACACCCAGGATCCCACTTCTATGTTAATAACATGTGTCCAGAGGTTCCTGAGAATTTTGCTCAAATTTAAAAGTTAATTCCATAAGGGGTCTGACTGAACTGACCTTAAGTGCATGGCTTCATTTGCAAGGAATGAATATTTTCACTTTATTTTATTGACTGTTAACAATTTCATTACTTTTAATATAACAGCCTCCTATGCTGATAAGTGCACAATCAGGGGGGTTATATGTTTGTTGTTTCTTCAGCCTAATCTATTCAGAAATCTTTTTAAGTAAATTCTGTCCAGGTGGGTATATTAACCCTAATATCCTTGATTTTTAAAAAACGTATCTCTGTGAGTGACTACAAAATTGGCATCTTTCAACCTAATCATTTCCTGAGATTCCCACACAAATATCCAACTGTTTAATTTTGTCATTAAAATAAAGAAATCTAGCATTACACAACAGAACACATTCATGCCAGGTAAACCAAAATACTTTTCCTGGCAAAATTTGTTTTTCATGGCAAATTGACCACCACTCAGTGACCCAGCTCAAGTTCTCCACTGTCGCAGAAAGAGGTCAAAGTCCTTGCGGTGGCATCAGTCAGCTCTTCTGGAGCTCCTCACCCAGACAGGTCAAGAGGCTCAGACCTTCTGAATGTTGTGTTTGTCCTTCTGTGTTTTCCTGTGTTCTCTCAAATGTTTTCCATTCTTTAGATCTCTCCATGACACCCTTATGTGGGAGATGGAGTCAGATGTCACTGTTTTTGAGGTACCATGTTATTTCATGCACATTTACTGTAACTGTTATATTAAAAGTAATGAAATTGTTAACAGTCAATAAAATAAAGTGAAAATATTCATTCCTTGCAAATGAAGCCATGCACTTAAGGTCAGTTCAGTCAGACCCCTTATGGAATACCCATGTTCAGTCTATGCATCTCCCCATTTCTCTCCACTGCAAGCTCTGTGGGGCCACCACTAGTGTTGTGTTTCTCCCGTGACCCCTAAGATCCAAGAAAGAACCAGGAACATTGCTGGGCCCTTAATAGATCTGTGTTGAATAAACAACCAACAGTTTGAGAGTTGATTTTGCAAAGTTAAACTGTAAGCTAACAGAAAGTATCACAAACACTAATACAAAAAAAAAAAAAAAATCACCTTTGATGTCCAGAGAGATAAGCCTTGGAGGCTACCAAAGGGCAGAAAGTTGACAGCCAGATGTAGTTTAATTTGGATTGATTACATCTTTGGAAACCTAGAGGCAAGGTAGGCTTGGGGAAAAGACAGGCATAACTGATACCAGTAATGATCACTTTTAGGTAACTGGGTTGCTCTGAATACCTGCCCTCTGCTTGGTTTGCCACAGGAGCTGCTATTGGCTGCATTTCTTTTCCAAACTATCAACAAGGGAGCTCTGAGCAGTCAGATTTTAACTGCCAATTAATCTCTCTGGACAGTGTTTTGCAGTACCCAGGAGCTTTCAGTAAGTGCGCTCTCCCTAGGGCTAGTGACCACAGCAATTAGGCCAGCACAGGCCTTGCTTGTTGCTTGAAGGATGGTGGGGAGGGGGCGAGGCTCCCAGGCAGGCCTATAATAACACACGGGAAAGTTCCTGTTCACCCACTCAGCCATGGCAGGACAAGCAATGGGCAAAGACCTCATCAGTGGGGAAAGCCCCACACAGAGCACGCTGTGGGCCTCCGTGTAGGGTCCGACGACTACAGTAGTAATGGAAAACCCACCTGCATATTCCACAAAGAATAAACCCACCCTGCAGGTAAAGCATTTAAGTGCTGAGGTCAACTAGCTACAGATGTGAGTCCTGGTTTTGCCACTTAGTACCCTGATGACGTTTAGTTTCCTAAACTATAAAATGGGACTAATAATACTTCTGACCCTACTGAGAATTAAGTGAGTTCATGTAGCAAGGACCAAAGCCCAGTGCTGGGGCATAGTAAGAACTCAATCAAATGCTTGTATCCAGGCCTGGCCTGTAGGAGAAGTTCTCCCTTTTCTTTGGCAACATTTACCACTGGTTCTTTCATGGCAGATGAGTATGTCAGTGTGAAATCCTGCCAGGGAAAAGAAGAGTGTGAAAGGACTTGATGTGTAATAGTGATACGTATTTTCCCATAAGTGCAGGTAAGAAAAGAAGAGAGGAGAATAGCTCAGCGGCATAAGTGTCTACCCGGCAAGCTCAAAGTCCTGAGTTTGATCCCTAGTGTGGCAAAAAAATAAAAACGAAAGCAATAGAGGATAAAATCCATAGACTCACAACAAAGAATCTCCTGTTTGTACAATGTCATCTTGCTGTGCTGGACATCACCAGGTAATTTCTTTCTGCTCTGTATTGTGCCCCAGTGGTTTTCTCATTGCTCAAAACATCGGGGAAATCCTCTTTCCTGGTATCACACAGGCGCTTCTTGAAGTCGGGAATTATGTTTAATTCGTTTTCTAAATGGGAAATGCTTACTCTTAGGTAGCACACATTGAGAAAAGTACACACATAGTAAGGATAAATATTCATGGATGTCATAGCATGAAACGTGTGTTACCGGGATGCAGCTCAGGACTGTTGCCAGCTCTGGAAAGCATCCCTATGGCGTGTCACCTCCCTGCTGCTAATGTTCTCCCCAGAGTAATCACTATCCTGTGTGTCCCCCCTTCTTACAAAGAAACTTAGAACTGATGCAGAAGTTGCCACTGAATATGAAGGATACTCAAAGAGTGTGGATAGAAGAAAGAGGAGTGTAGACGTGAGAGAAAACTCAAAGAAAAGAAACCCTAGGCTAATGGTCATAACGCCAAGCAAGAGCTGTTTTTTTTTTGTTTTTGATTTTTTTTTTTAATTAAGAATTAGGTAGGTTCCAGAAAAAGCCTCCAAAATGGAGAACAGAAAGAGGCCAACCAATACCTAGAACAAACAAATATTATTAGAATATGTAGGCATGTTTTCTCAAGGAAAAAAAGCCCTTTATTTATTTGTTTATTTATGTATTTTGTATTTTTTTAGGGAAGGGTCTACAGGATGTTCAGGGTCCCACTATTAGATCAGAGTCATAATGATCTGCCTGTTTACAGCCTCCCAAGAGCTGGGATTATAGGCATGTGCCACCATGCCCAGTCTCAATTGCCATCTCAGTGTTCCCTGGGGGTGGGACTGGCAGGGCAGGCCTGGGGATCAAAGCTCTTGCCCCTGTGCCCTCTTGTAGGCAAAAGCCCTATTTTTCAAGAAAGCCCAAAATAATAATAATACAAAAACGTGTGTCCTAAAGTTAAAGTAATATATATATACATATATATATACATATATATATATATATAATCAGTACTGGGGATTGAACTTGGGCCCTTGTGCTCACTAGGCAGGTGTTTATACTATCACTGAACCTGGGCCATGTATAATATATATCCAGAATTCTACCTGTTAACCACCTACCTGCCCATCAAAGACCCTGACCCAACTGGTTATTATTTCATATTTGCCATACTGGAATGGTCCCTTCTCCAGATTTTCCTGATCTGCCCTGGCCAGTTGTAACTTCAGATGTGGTTATATTAATCCTACATATGTAAACAACATCATGTCCCTCCTACATGCAAAATCCACCAACATGGCCATTGTTGTGAGATTAAAAACCGATCTCCACAATCCCTCCCTTGAAACTCCGGCCTCTCACTGCCTCTCTGATGTCCTCCTTGCTTCTCTTCTGCCACTTTATGCTATTCACCAAAAGTGCCACCTTGCTTAACCATCCATTCCAGCAGTACAGCAGAGGCTACGCTCACTCTCCCCGGAGAGTCGCCAGCCAGGGCCGACTGCAGCATGGAGTCCAATGCCTGGCCATCTCCTTTCTGCAGCAGGGCTCCTCCTGGGGTCTGCTGCAGGCCTCCTTGAGGAGTGGGAGGAGGTTCTGAGAGGCCTGAGTGGCCATCAGAAGCTTAGCCTGCTGCATCTTCATTCGCTTGTTCTCATTCCTCTTTTTGTTTTGTTTTATTCTATTTTTATGTATTTGGTACAGGGTCTCATGACACAGCTTGGACTCATAGTGATTCTCCTGTTTTCAGCCTCTCTAGTGCTGGGATTACAGGTGTGCGTCACCATGCCCGGACTGGGTAGCCTGCTCAGTAGGCCCAAGGGTGTGGCCAGCGGGGCCTGCGGTACTGGGGGATCGAACCCTGGTCCTCGTGCTTGCTCAAGCAGGTATTTAGTCCACTGAGCTATTTTACTGGCTCTCATGCTCCTCTTCGTATGTCCTATCAATGTGTCTGTTTTGGGACACTTGCAGTGACTCAGCCCAAGCTTATCTGCATGGCCTGCTTCAGACATAAACCACAATGCAGGCCTGACCTACTCTCTCATTGTAGTTGACTGTTTTAAATATTTGGCCAGTGCTGGAGAGGTGGCTTCTCCTCTGGGTCATCTTGGAGGAAAATAACGCGCCTCTGCAGAGACTCTCGGGAGAAGGAAGGACAGTTCTTGGCTCCAGCTCACCACCGATGCTGGTAAGAAAAGATACATCATGCAAACAGAAAAGATCTCTGTCTTCGTCTTAGAGATTTTCATTTCAGATGCTGCTGAGAGGCAGGCACTGACTGCTGCACGTGCTCAGCAGACTTGGTGGGAAGACCACGCCTGTCCGCATCCTTCTTGCTTCCCCTTATCATGGACTCTGCCGTCTTGACCCACACTTGCCAGACGAGGAGGCTCCTGCTCTCATGTCACCTGGAGACAGAGTTGGTGACGGTGGAGGCAGGACAGCAGCATGCTGTCCAAGCTGAGATTTTATTTTAACAAAAGAATTGTTAAGGCAGGTTTAGGTCCATGGCAAGTGGAGAACTGCACAGAGACACCCTACGTACCCTCCTGCATCTTCCTCCAGCATCAAGGTCCGAGGTCTGAGGTCCTAGCTCTTTACACAGGATGGATGAATGGATCTAATATGTCATTGTCACCCCAAGCCCACAGTGGACATGAAGGCTCCCTTTTGAAGTTGAATGTTCTTGTGTTCAGGCAAACTTGTGCGCACATGTACCTACCATTGTAGCATCATACAGAGCAATTTTACTGCTCCAAAAATCCTCTATACTGTCGTATCTCCTCTACCCAAGCCCTGGAAGCCACTATGTTTTACTGCATCCGTAGTTTTGTCTGTTGCAGAATGTCATAGAATAACACAGTGCGGGGCGTTCACATTAGCTCCTTCCACTTGGTAATCCGCACTGAAATCTCCTCTGTGTCTCTTCATTGCTTAACACTCCTCCTTTTTAGCCCTGAGTAGCCTCTTTCTGTCTGGATGCTGCACAGCTTATTTACCAAGACACCGAGAGCAGGGTATCTCGGTTGGTTCTGAATTGGAGCAATTATGAATGAAGTTGCTATAGAAACCTATAAGGAGGCTTTGTGTGTACCTAAGTCTGCTAGGGTTGCTAGCCCCCTGCATGTTATCGAGAGGATGAGGTTCCGAGATGTTAAGGGACCCGCTGCAGGTGACTGAGCTGAGACGCCTCTCGGAGATTAGCGTCCATTCTGGTCTCTGCAGCTGTCTTTCAGAGACTGAGCCTGCAGACCCACATGGGTAACTAGTCATTCATTAGCAATAATCAGTGACAATCATTCTGTGTGATGTTACAGCAGTGTGGAGAAAACAGAAGCCACTCACGAGTAGACTCGGCAGCCTCGCAACGGCCTCCGTGATGCTTGTCCTCCGCTCGGGCATCACTCAGTGTGTCTCATTTATCTTTAATGAGTAATTCTATTAATACCAGTGGAACTGGTTTTCCAGGGAGCAGTCAAAGCAGCCACGTGACTGGTGCAGTATTGACGGAGCCCCATTATCCTACCGCGCATGCTCTGACCTTAACATCCGCTGATAAAGTGCAGTAGGACATTAGCATCTCTAGAAACCTGCCTCTGAGGAAGGGAAAGGCTGGGCCTCTGACGCTGTGGGTAGAAGTTCCCTGGGGTGGTCCAGGGCAGAGAGCTATGGGCTGTGCACAGGGGGAGGCGCTGCAGGAGCTCTTGGTCCCCACAGATCCCTTTCACCGTCTGGCTCAGCATGCAGCCACTGCCCAGTCACCAGTGAATCATGGCACAGAAGAACGTGGTGAACAGACTCATGGCACAGTTACATCATGTGTAAAGTGGCTATAATCAGACCTCACTCATACAGCTCTTGAGAGGAATAATGGGACAAGATTGGCACAGACTAGGAGCTGTGGAAGTGTTAGCTGCTAGTGTTGCTGTGATTTCGTATCCGAACACCAGATCTGCCGGTGCAGAAGTGGGGCGCAGACCCTCCCTGTCATTCGGCAGGTGTGTGATGACAAGACACAGCTGATTAGGTCAGGAGGAGGAGCTTGCACCGAGGCAGAGAACGTCGTCTTCAGCAGAGGCTTTGGGCAGCCTCGATGCACAGAGGCGCTATTGAGGGCTTCTAGGTGTGAAGGGTGTGGCTTGGGGTCAGTGAGCTCGAGGCACAAGATGCTTCGGCTCTCTACTGTCTGTGTTTGCTTGACTTGGACCTTCAGGGCCTGTAGGTGCTTAGGCTCCTGTGGGTCTGCACGTGTGCATCCTGGTCAGAGCTGAGTTCTTCTGGATAATGAGTGAGGGAGGAATTAGAGGCTCCGTGGCAAGAGGGAGATGCCAGCAACTTGGCAGATCAGGACAACAACCAGAAGGCACAGAGAGTGGCAAGGCCGGGAAGGGTGGAGGCAGACACGTACACTTCCTGTGGGATTCTGGGTGGCTCCTTCTGGGACCTGGGACTGGATTCCTTTCCTTTGCCTTTTCCCTATACTTTTTGGCACATATTCAAAATTCACGTAGAGTAAAATAATTGCCTGCAGCAATAATCAAAGAGATGCAAGTGAAAACAGTGGCAGACAGTTTGAAAGTTGAAATAATGCCATGGTCACGATAAAATCTTTACACTTACATTGTTCATGACAGGGTCCTTTGAATAACCTATTAATAATCTATATCCAAGTCATATAACATGAACTTTAACCCTACTTCTGAGAATTTATCTCAAGGAAATAAGTGAGAAAAATTCCTGAAAAATCCTGGAAGATGTTGAATGTTGATTTCAGAATAAACTTTAATGAGGAGAAAAAGACCATATCTTATTAAAATAATAAATAAAGAATTTTATAACCACTCTATAGAAGCCTATGAAAATAGTACTTTTTTAAAGCAAAGTGTTTATAATATGATATTAACTATGAAAAATTAGGACAGAATCATACACATGCCTTCATAAGCATGCAGACAGGCTGTTTTCATAGCCCAGGATTAGATGGGAATGGAGGGAAAGGAAGAGATGTGCTGATGGATGGAGTCATGCATCTGGATATGGGAATTTCCAAGTCCTCTGATCTTGTGGAAGTACTCCTTTCCTTGGCAAGGACTGGGTAAGGTGTGGGGCTCAGCTCTGCGGGGCCCCAGGACCCAGTGCTGAAGAAACTTCAGGTGAAACTTCCTGAGAGGAGGCATATGAGGATCCCGGGCCAGGACATAGCAGGGCCGAGGGCAACTACAGCGTAAAGCTTATGAATCTGGACAAGATGGAGCACAGCGGTAAGATTCCAAAGGAAAGAGGCACTGTAAGGACATCTGTCATTTGGGAGAGCATTAAGCAGAACACAACATCAGCGAGAAATCTGTGGTGGGAAGGTTGGGGTTAGGAAGGTGGTGGTCTGCTTGGTGGCCTTAGCAAGGAGGCAGCTGAGGTCCCCTGATAGCGTTCTGGGGCTGTGTCTTTCCCATCTGCATGGGCACAAGAGTTGCCTGTGTGCTGGTAAAGAGCAGTACACGGCTGCTCTACTAGGGCAGATCACTGAAGATTAAAGCAGATGTTGCAATTTCGAGGCAAAAAGGCAGGGTAACCCATGGAAAGCAAGGTAGATAGAACATCTGGGAAGCCAGCTGGAGTCAGAGGTTACCATGCTGGTAGAATCTAAGATGGAGCAATGGTGTTTTGGGGGGAAGGAGAGGGACATTATAGAAATGACAGGATGCAGGTGTTCTCTTGTTAATGCGTGCTTAGGTGTTGGAGGAGAACAGCTGCAGGACTTCCCAGAAAGCAAGATGGTTTGCTTTTCCGCTTCCCATTCCTTATCGGGCTGGTGTTCCTACCCCCGAAGGCGTGCATGCAATGTCTGCAGACATTCTTGGTGGTCACAGTGGAAGAGGTGACATGAGCCAGGTACGCAGCTAAACACCCTCGGACATAAGACAGTGCCCACAGCAATGTCAGCAGCACCCACTCTGAGGAACCCCGCTTCAGCCAACCCCTCAGTTCATGGTAAGGAAAATGGATGCAGGTGATGGCAATGAAGGTGATGGTGATGGTGTCCCACATTCTTACAGCTCACAGGTTGTATATGTTGAGTCACCAGACCCCTTGGATCTAATGAGGTGGGCAGGCACTGTCATTTGTGCCATTCCTACTGCAGAGGTGAGGAAAGCAAGGTTGGGCGAGATGCACAGCTTGCAACTTATCCAAGGAGCACCACCAGCGAGCTCAGTGTAGCGGGGCCCCGTCATTTCCAGCCCTTGCTCGGCTTTCCCCTATACTGCACTGAACTCTGAGCAGAGAGGGGAAGGCTAACCCCGCTACCTCCAGACCCCAACTTGTTCTGTTACCTCTACGGCGTAGTGGTAGAAACAAATACACCTAAGAAGACTGGCAGGGACCCTGTCATGTGGAGGGCTCAGCCATTTCTCTAAGCCCCCCGCATCTTAAAGGGAGTAGATCCTGGGCAGAGCAGCACCACGAGCCCACTTTTCCTTCACTGCAGTTGCTCCACAGTAGCTACTGACAGCTGAAAGTCTTGTGGCTCTTCCCTTGGGCTTAAGAATGAAATAAGAGTGGACTTGTGCATTTCCTTTACTACTCTGTCTCCCCCAAATCCCCAGTTGTACCCAGCCATGATTGTGGAAGTGATACCCCCTGGGTATCACTGAGTGTCCTGTCCCCAACCACGACCTCCTCAAACACACTGAGCATGATACTGGGTGGTAAGGACAAAGGCTGGAGCCTCAGCTGGGTAATAGCTGGGTGGGATACAAAGTTGGCAGTGTAGGTGGCGGTGGCTTTCCTCACACAGCAGCCCGCCCTGGGTCCCCCAGGGTGTACGTTAGCTTAAACTTTCTTCCTTTACTCGGCCCAAGTTCACTCTCCTGAGCCAGTTTCTCCCTCCCTCTCCACTTGTACTCTTCCAAATAAATCTTTAAAGAAAACCTGGCTAAAACATAAAGTCGGCATTGTAAAACTGGAAAAGGCGGAATAATTAGCAGAGGCTGAGGCAGGAGGATCCCAAGTTTGAGCCCAGTTTAGCTAACTGGGCAGCATAGTTACACTTTTTCTCCAAATTAAAGTTTAAAAGAGGAATTAGAGTGCAGCTCAGTACAAATCCCCCTGGATCCTATACCACACACACACACACACACACACACACACACACACACACTGAGGCAGCATCCTAAATGGTCACCACAGCCCCCAGCACAGTGGACAAGGAGCACAGAGGAGTAAGCTAGATATGGGATGTGTAACTGGGTGTGGTCAGCTTAAAGGTTGAGGGTGCTCGTGGGCCTGTACCGTGTGGGTGTCTGTTGTGTGTGGTGGACAGTGAGCAATCGGCTCACTTTGTCCTCAAAGTATGAAAATGCTGCCATTTTATTAGCACTGGTGGATGCCAGCGTCCCCCAGGGCATGGCCAGCAGTTGTTCTGGGTCCTGTGGAATGCAGGGAGGTAGGGACACACACACACACACACACACACACACACACACACTGCACAGGACACTCTCCAAGCTACTTTGCTATGTGAGAACTGCATAAACCTGCAGCAGTTGCTGTCTCACACTTCCGCTCAGCCCTCAGCCAGGGCACCAGAGAGAGCCCTGGGACACCCCTGTTTAGCCACCTTGATCGGTAGCCACCCCCAGCTTTGGCCAGGAAGAGTGGCAGTGGTGGAGTCACATTGGCCAGACCAGGATGTGTGGGCGTGGTGGCTGAGAGAAAGGGTGATGGCCGGGTGAAATGGCTCATGACCTCGCTCCTCCTCAGTCGTGCTACAGATACAAGGGGGTGACCCTGAGCCTGTGCCACCACAGTGCAGGTGATGGCATGCAAGGCCAGGAAGGGTGAATATGGGGCACAGCACCCCTAGGGGGCATCATAGTTATGGCTGTGGTGAGGGTGCTGTCCGTGCACCATGAGCTGGTAGTTTCCGAGCTTCTCACCCTGATCGGTAATTAGGATTAAGATCGGTAGTGAGGACTGTGAGACTCTAATGGCCGGTTGGACACCGAGCTGATTTGAGGACTGCTCCCTGAGTCCTGGGGTCACCCCAGCCCTGCACATCCAGTCCTGCAGCAGCACTACTCTCGCAGTCTGCTTGGACTTTGCCCCTCCTGAGAAGCTGGAGATGCTGCATACCAGAGAGCTGAGTCCGGCTGGGAAGGAACCGGGGGAGTGGAGCTCAGCATTCCGCTCAGAATGCTCCCCAGGATTACATTTCTGCTTTTCTTTCTTCCTCTTTATAAACAGAGAGCTGGTTTCACTCCTCCTAAACAATAAATCATGAAACATCCATGTTAATTGCTGTCGAAAAGGAGGAACCCAGGTTCGCTTTGATGCGAAGCTAATAGAGCTCATTCTTGTTTATATTTCCTTTGCTCAGATGAAACAGTACCGTGAGATTTAGCCTTTCCTGATGGCTGCGTGTTTTAAGCATTGTTCTTTAATACAAGAAGACTCAGAATCAGATAACCACTTCCTCAGGCTGGGAATTAAGGGGCTATTAGGAGAAACTGGCTTCTTTTTGGCTTTTAAGTGTGTCATAAGTGATTGATGCAAAGTATTTACTTTGTTCCCAGTTCCTGAGGACCAGTGGAAGTCGTCTGGGTAGAGATGGGAGATTATTAAGCCCTCATTGCAGTTCACAGCCGCCACCCATCACAGGCTTAAGAACCTGGCTTCCACAGCTGGGTCAGTTGGGAGAGAGCAACTCTACCCACCAGGAAGTGAGGCTTTGGTATGTGCTAGTCTTTCATTGACTTAATTACGCTGACTGTAAACACTGATTAGACGGCTACTGCATGCCAGGAGCAGTGGGAGGTACAGGGAAAGTGGAGATGAATGAGACTAAGTTCCTGCCTTCAAGGAATGCAGTCTCCATCATCCAGAGTGCCAGCCCATCAATTACAAAGCAGTTTCACAGATGCGTAAGCACCTCTGCCTACAGGCCTGGCAGAGCATGGATTCCTGCCTTAGAGACCAGAAGAGTTGTGTCTCAAAGGATGTGTAAAGTCCTAAGATCAAAGAAACAGAAGTAGGACTCGGGAGCAGCATGGAGAGCAGGAGGGAGACAGACAGGACCATTTGGGGACAGAGAATTCTCAGGAGGTGATGGGAGAGCTCTGGGGAGCTTTGAATGTGGACAATGAACAGAGGAAGAATTCTGGAGATTTTGCAAGTCGTGGCAAGAGGAAAGGTTTTATTTCATTAGAGATTCATCAAAGGATTTTAGTAGGGAAATGCCTAAAGTACGCGATCACTTGTGAGTTCTACAAAACAGTCATGGTATTAGCCAGGGCTTTGCCTGGAGCCTAGTGTGGTGGGTTACTCTGAACGCTGGCACAGATGACAGGGGTCTTCCAAATGGACTGAACATAGAGATGAGGGATCAGAGATTGGGAATATTTTGAACATTTTGGGGAAATGCAAAGGTTAGGAAACCCAAGCTTGATCATTAGGTCTTGCTGCTTACTGGCTGATATGGGGGGGGGGTGTGACACTCTCCTCAAGAATAACTTTTCTTAGGGCTGATTTAGCTGTAATGATAACATTTCACAGACAGATACCTGTGTGGTGGCCAGAAATGTCTCACAGGCTACCAGCTGGAGGGAGTTTAGGGGTCTGAAGGCCTTAGTTACCCAGCCCGGAGTCCATGGTCTGTCTGTGCTCAAGCTTCTTACTCTTAGCCAGCATTTGAGCTGGGAGGGAACAAGAAGGGTAGTGATGGATGCCTTGGGCAGTGACTTACAGATGGCCTGGCACTAGGATGACCTCACCCGATCTTCGTCCCTCTCCTTCACTAGGGCGGTGGGCTCCACGCCTCTCAGTCTCGCCTGGCTCCCTCTTCGTGGCCTCTCACAGGTAATGTCTCCAGTGAAAGATTTTTTTTTTTTTGTCTTTTTGAGACAAGGTCTCACTATGCAGTTCAGGCTGGCCTTAAGCTCACTTTGTAGCTCTGGCTGGTCTCAAACTCACAACAATCCTCCTGCCTCAGCCTCCCGAGTGCTGGGATTACAGGCCTGCACCACCATGCCTGGCTTCAGTGAAAGTTTTATACACAGTTGCGGTTTGGCATGGGCCTCACAGAAGATCCACACTAATCAAGAAGAGAGTCATTTGTGGACCCTAAAACTTTATATTCAGTGACCCAAATACCCATCAATGAAGGAACGAATCCAGAAATGTGGCAGACCTGTAATGTGACATAGGATTCAGCCATGAAAGAGCGATGAAGCGCTGACATAAGCCACCACCTGGAAGCACCTTGAAGACACACATCTTGGGTACAGTGAAAGTTGCCAAGCACACCAGGAAACCTTGGGAGTAGGCAAATCCACGCAGAAGGAAAGGTTAGCGAATGGCAGAGCCTAGGAGGAGTGGGACTTGGGGGACATCTGCCTTACGGGAGTGGAGTTTAAGGATTGGCTGTTTATTTTAGTTCTGGAACTAGAAACTAGTGGTGGTGGTGTGACATTGTAAGTATGCTAAAATGTCCCCACTCTAACATGGTTAAATGGTGAATTTTATGTTATGCATCCATGACAACAATTGTGTAGATATAAATATATTAGTACCTCCAACCATTCCTCCTCCTTCCTTTCTTTCTCCTCCATGACCCATCCAATCTCGCCTGAAATGTCTAGGCACACAGGAAGCCCTGCAGCCCTCACCATGCCTCTGGGCTCTACTTGCCATTCCTCTTTCCCGATGTCGCCTCCTGACCCCTGTGCGTCACCTTTTCCGATCACTTCCTCTTGAGCCTTGGTGTGCCCCTTTTGCCCACAGCCTCTCATTCTTGGTTCACTTTCAAAAATTGTGATGGCTTCCAAGGGCAGAAAATAGCTTCTATTCCTGCCCACATTCAAGACCTGGAGAGCTCTGGTCTCCCCGGGCCCCCCGGCATCCCAGCATACCAGGGACAGAACTCACCAGGGGCCCCATCTAGATTCCTTACTTCAGGAAACCATTGAAAGTCACCCTCCAGTGTGTGGTGCTGAAGCAAGAAGCACCAACTCTCCTTTTGACTTTTCTCTCCCTTTCAAGGCCTGGAGGTGCCTGATAAAAAGTCCCACCAGTGTTACTATTTGCATATCTTTAAATCCACACCAGCCTGGGACCCAAGCACCAGCCCATTTCCTGCTTCCCTGAAGGCCCTCTCCATTGGTTACCTAGGCTGCTAGGACAGCCTTTTGGTGATCCTCACACTTTTCTTGCTTCCTTCTGCCCTAACATCCTGTTGGGCACAGCAAAGTGACTTTCATGACACAGAAGTCAGACTGCACCATGGCTCAGCTTGTCACCCTCCAGTGCATCCTCCCTGCCAGCCCGAGAACTAGACCTCAGGAATCCTGGGCTTGTCTCTCACCTCTCCAACAGGTCTTGCCCTTCGTTCTGGTCCACAGGTCCCAACCCTGTGCCTGAGTCTGTGGGTGCTGTCTGAGTCCCTCCCTTCAAGATTCTGGCCTGGAAGGAGCCCCTGGCATTTGAGCTCCAGGTTTGCCTCTATAGTTTCTAGATGCTGCTACCTTGCATCCAGGGAAAATCCAACTCTGTATGTTGAGGTGAAGAAATACCAGGTCCCCAAGGTGGGAGGAGAAGAAAGCAACAGAATTCCCATTACATCTCTCACTCACTCTCTCTCTAAGCTTTTTTCCTCTGGTGCAAAAGAGAAGCAGAGAAAAGTAAAGAAATCCTTTATTAAAAAAAAAAAAAAAAAAGAAATCCTTTATTGTTCGGCATGGGAGGGCTACAGAAGAGAAGCAGGAACCCTAGAGGGGGAAGAAGTCTAGTAAAGGATGTATGGGGCTTGGGGTGGGGCATGTATGGGCTGTATGGTGTCTTAACAGGTGCTGATTAGGGAAGGCTTATGCTAGCAAAGCGACAGAAGAAGTTCACAGTTAACCCGGGGAAGAAGACAGAAGTCAGTCTAGGAGCAGCCCTTAAGTGGGGTAGGGCCCCCATGCCCTGCTGACCAGCCTCCATGGTGCCTGGTGGACCGCTGCATGGGTGCAGACCTCTCCAGTTGTTTTCAGGAAGGAGCTGGTCACCCCACCGTGCAGCATCCTCCTGGAAACCCCGTGGGGCAGAACAAAGCAGGGCTCCCTCACTTCCTTCCTCCTCACTGCTGGAGAGAGGAGCCCTGTGGGCTGCCCTGCCTTAGTAGCAGACAGGTTGCAGGCTCACAAGGAGCAGTTGGCTGGGGTAGAAGGGGAAGAAGGGCTCAGCAGCGGTGTTCTGTCCCCTTTTCATTTCTGTCCACTGGTTGGCATTGGTTTGCTAGGGCCGCGGTGTCTGTAACCAACTACCCCCCCAAACTAGGTGACTTTATTTACAACCTAGTGTTTCCCAGTTCCAGAAACCAGAAGCCCGAGATCAAGGCTTGGCTCACTCAGAAGTCTGTGAAGAGCGATCCTCCTGTGTCTCCCCCCAGCCTCTGGTGGTCTGTGGGTTATTCTCAGCAAGCTGGTCTTGTGGGCCTATCAAGCTGAGCTTCTACAGTCATCTGCTATTCTCTGCATGTAGATGTATAACTACATTTCTCCTTTTTATTATGATCTTACTGGGTCAGAGGCACAGCCTGCTCCAGTATTACTTAATCATAGCTAAGTTTCTACAGAGGCCTCCTTTTCAGGTACTGGGAGTTAGGATGTCAATGCATGAGTTCAGGGTGGAGTGTACAGTTCAGTCCATAACCCAGCAAGAGAAAGGCTTATGTGACCGACAGAGCCATTACACCTTCAAGACCCAAAGGGAGTGAGCCCTCTGATCTCCATCCAGAGGCATTCTAACAAAAGAAGTGAAAGGCACCAGTGAATACGTCTGCAGTGAAGCCCCAAATCTCTCATCCTGTGAAACCATCTTGATTCTCTTGCAACCTCTCCAATCCTGTTTCTGTCTCACTTCCAGTTGCCAGTTGGTATGTTCTCATTGGATAATGACTAATTAGACAAAATATGCTTTTTATAGATGTCATAGTTCATGATTCAAGTCTGATTGAACATACCCAGAAGAAATTAGGGCATTAGTGATTTGGTGAAGGGTTAAAAATAGCCAGCAATATTCAAGACGTAACAGTCTTGGGTGAGTCTACGGAGACGCTGAGAACCAGCACGTTCCACGTGCTCCTTTTCACTATATGAGGAAAACTTTCCTGCTCGTCGTCCTAATAGTAGATTTCAACCTCAGCGCTGCTCTTTCTGGGCTGAACGGGTTGTCCCTGGGCCCTATCCTGTGTACCTGGCCTCTTCACATTGGAGGTTAGGGTGTTTCCAGGCATTGCCAAATGCCCCTGAGAGGGTGAAATCATGCCCCGTTTGGGGAATTGGGGTCCTGCGGTATGTGCAAAAGTACTTTGTAACTCTACAGTGCAACACAGATGGGTGGAATCAGCTCCTTTCTTCCTTCCAATGCAGTGTTTTGTGGCCAGGGTGGAATAGGGTCAGTTATTTAGCGGCTGAGTCAGATCACAATGTAGGTCTGTCTTAGCCCCACGACGCTCTAGGGCTTTCACGCCAGTTGCCTCCAGCTCCTATTCTAAATGGCTTTCACCATTGCAGTGGGTGGGAAAGTTGTCCCTGTCACCACTAGAGGGCGGAGCTGAGAGGGATAGAGGAGGAGCGGTAGCTGGGATGAGAAGCCCACACTGCCTGCCTGTGAATGCTCTGTGCGTTTGCACACCAGCCCCATAAGTACACAGGGAGTGCACTCGCCGCCGGTGAAGGGGACCGCTGTGGATCTTTGCCAGTGAGCGTTTATTTTGGGTCAAGTTTCCTTCCCAAGGACTTGCATTGATATAAAGGGGCAGAGCCCTGCATTTAAGTGGCAGGAAAAACAGGGTGTGAATGAGATTCCCCCACCCCCCACCCCGCCCCCAGTCTTTTCCATGGCCGACAACTGCTAATCACATTCTGCGGCCAACTGTGGGAGGCTTAGTTAATCTAATTAAACAAAGCAAGGGCCTCCTGAGTTCCTGGTCCTGCTCCCCCTTCTCCATCAAGCGATGGCTTTAATGGACCAACAAAGGGCTCAGCCTAGTGCACCGTGAATCAGAGATAATGTCCCGCACCAGGTTAACTGAACTCTCCTGACAGCGGCGCCGATGCCATCTGCCCATTTATTGACAGCCTTGTCAGCGAAAATCTGCAGTCTGAGTTGGGCGGGCAGCCAGCTCGCTCTGCACTGTCTCCCAGCGTCTCGAGAACAGATGTGGTGCCTCACGCCCAGAGCCGCTGTTGGCAAATCGCTACATGCTCGTGTTCTTTTATCTGCGGGTGGAGGGCAGGGAGCAATGGAGACGTGTTTTCCAGGAAGGAATTTGTATTCCTTTCCAGGTTCTTTGCAAATTGAAAAAAAAAAAAAAAAAGAAACCAATTTAAAACTGACTTTTTAAAAAATGTGAAATAATCAGTTTATTGTTTAGCATAGAGAAAAAAATTCCAAACCATGCAAGTATTCAAGGGGAAAAATTCCGAGTTACCGGGGTTCCATGAACTTGAGCAGGTGCCATAATTCCTTCCTGGCATGACCCGCCAGCCCTGAGAAAGGTCTTTTAATTGGACTTGCAGACAAAAGCAACTGAGTTGGGAGGATTTTTTATTATTATTCACAACTGATTTCTCTCTCATAGTGAGTTCTTTCCCCTAATCCGTGCAAATCAATGTGCTTGTTTATTGAATGAATATTGTGAAACGCGATTCAGGAGAGAGACCATGTGTGTACGCCCCTGATGGAGGAAATTGCTGGCTGCATCTTTATATTTATACATGAAAACAAGCACAAGAGCACAGCAGCCTCTGTGAGGCTTTGTCCGTCCATTCCCGTGCAGCTTCCCAGGTTGGAAACCCTGATCAGAGGAGCGCAAACAAAGCAGCTTTGTGAAAGGCTTTCTCCTCCGTACATGAGCGGAGCTCTTGCGGACTTCATATTTGTCCGTTCAGCCACAATAAAGGGAGCTTCCATCAGGCAAGGAAAACTGTGGAAGGGGAAGAAATAATAGCACTCTGACTAGGGGAATTAATCAGTGGGGGGAGGGAGAGCCAGCGGTGCTGATAGGGGACCCACAGCACCTTGAGTTGAGGAGGAACACACTGCACGTGCTTATTCCTTGCTGCAAACAATGAAAAGGAAACCGGAGGCTTTACCAAGGAGAGGGTTGTGGCCGCTCAGCACTACCCAGTAAATGGCTCAGCACCTCAGACACGCCTACCTCGTGCCCTGCTGGTGCCTGGAATTGCACAGGTCAGCAGCAAACTCAGCCATGCTCTGGTGT
The DNA here is from genome assembly GCA_004027165.1 of Ctenomys sociabilis. Lineage (NCBI taxonomy): Eukaryota > Metazoa > Chordata > Mammalia > Rodentia > Ctenomyidae > Ctenomys > Ctenomys sociabilis. The sequence goes on from PVKA01002232.1 coordinate 121,219, forward strand.
CTGCCACCTCCCTGGCTGCTTTAGGACAGATGCCACTGTCATCTAAGAGCTGTTGTCATGCAGAAATCAGATGCTAGCAGCCGGTGCAAATGGATGCTGTGTGCATCTGACTGCAAACTCCAGGCTAACTGGAGGATGGAACTCACATTTTTTTTTTTTTTTTTTGCTCCAATACAAAAGCAGTAATGCTATGGGTCACCATGGCTGGCATTTGTGTCTTGTTTACCATGCTTCTCTATTATCCATTTCTTACCCGATGGGGGGCTTTCTCCCTGGCTGATGTCTGACCTGTCTGCTTGGGACAATATCTGGTTCTGTGGCCTCTTGGGCAAATGACACCTAGGAGCAGGCTAGAAGCCGAAAGAGAGGCTGGGACAGAAGACAGGTGAGGACGGCCATGCTGGCGGCCAACTGGGGAGTCCAGGGTGGCTCCCCCATGCAGCAGTCACCCCTTCTCACTGACACCTGAAATGGCAAGTTCTGAGACAAAGGGGCCTCAGGACAGAGCTACCAAAAACATAAACCAAGATGGAGGGAAGGGGAGCAGGTGGAAGGGGAGCAAGTAGGAGGTGACAGTGAACTCGTAGCACCGGTAGCTACCAGCCCCATGATGATGGGCAGCAGCACAATGCCCATGGTGCCCCCTGCCTCTGCGCCTGCGTGGGGCTGATGCTGCAAAGGCAAGACAGAGGCTCTATGGACCCAGAAGCCCAGGGGCACTGGGAATCAGGGCCGCCCTTCAGCTACACATCCTAGATCCAGAGTCCCAGCAATGCTGAGCTGCTGCTAAGAGGCTGCATCTCTGACCGTGTCCCAAGACCCAGAAATCTGCCAGCCAGGAAAAGCTGGTGTCCACCCTGTGCCTGGGACTTCTCTTGGGGCTCCTGAAAGGGGCATGGTGCTACCTATGTGCCAAGCCACAGTCTCAAGGATCTGGCATTCAGAATGTGTGAAACAGACCCCGTGTGAGACCAGAGTGGGACAGCATAACTGTGGTTCTGTCCCATGTTCCCACCATGAAAAGCTCAGGGGCCCCATGTTGTTGTATCTTCCACATTTTCAAGGAAATCCAGACATTGCCACCTTTGAAATTTTCACATAGTGGCAAAATCTCTCTCTCTGTCTCTCTCCCTCTCTCAGTTTTTTCTTTTTCTTTTCTTTCTTTCTTTGTGCAGGGCTCACTACACAGCTCCGACTTGTAGTGATCCTCCTGTCTTCAGCTTCCTGAGCACTGGGATTACAGGTGTGCACCACCATGCCCACACTCAGTTGCTGGCTCAGCATACCTGGGGGCAGGGCTGGTGTGGCCTGTGGTGCTGGGGATCGAACCCCAGCCCTTTTGCTTGCCTAAGCAGGTACTTAGTCAACTGAGGTGTCTTACCGGTCCTAACAAATCTCATTATTAAAAACATTATGTGGGTGAGAAAATCACTTGGGCAGGGTGTATGGGCCCAGGGGACCATGGGCAGCGTCTGTCCTAAGCTCATGAGGACAATGCCACTGAGCCCACTGGGGTTGAGGAGGGCCAGGCCCACTGAGTGCCACACTGTGCTCTGATTCCTCCTGAGGGGTCTGGGCTCCTTTAGGAGTGCTAGCTTGCTGTGTATTCTCATGGGCTCCAAAGTCTTTAGCACAGCAATAGCCAGAGAGGAGCTAAATTGTGAATGAAGACACTTGTTACATTCTGCTTTGCAGAGTTCCACACCTGCCTTACATCTGTGAGTTTTCTATGCAGTGTCATCCTGAGGACAGCTCCCCCAAGACCCACAGGAAAGTCCTTGCTGCTCCGAACCTCCTTCTTGCCAGATTATATCAGGCCTAGCAGGGTATCTTTCCTTTCAATAACCTTAAAGTCAGCTGATTAGGGACCTTAATCACATCTGACAAGTCCTTCATACTTTTCCAGAAAATAGAACCTAACTATAGGAGGAAAAACAGTCATTTTGCAGGCCTATCAACAGGCAGCAGGAGGAGATGAGCTTGAATGTATGCTTTGGGGCTAGGAACTACGGGGGCCATGTTAGGGTTCTGCTGTTTTCACTGAACTCTTTTACTTGATAATTGTGTGTGTGTGTGTGTGTGTGTGTGTGTGTGTGTGTGTGTGCACGCATGCTCTATCACTGTGCTATTCTCTGGACTTCCTGTTGTGAATTATCCACTAAATTAATATCATGTCCTATGATTTCTTTTATCTTCCTCTTGCATGGATCATGATCCAGATGGACCTCAAAGGGTGGCTCGGAGTGTACTAACTATTTTCTTTTCTGTTGGAAGAAGCGTACAGATAATCAGGGGCTCAAAGCCTAATCCTGGAGCATGGCTGGTGCTGCATCCGGTCACTCACATTTTGTTCCATCTGGAGCAGGTGCAATTTAAGGGTCATGAACGGATTCACGAACACCAAGATATGAGCACCTTCTTCTAGGTTGTCCGGGTCCAGATCACTAAGCTGTGCTTATGTACCAGCAGAGACTAGGGTTGATCATAGACATACTTGCTCCTGGGGCTGTGTTAGTTTAATGGCAGCAGAAAGTCTTCAGCAGGATGCTAAAATATTTATTTTTTAATTTTTAAAATAAGTTTATTGAGAAACAAATAGCAATGAGACAGTTTCAAAACCGATTAGTAGGACAGTTTCAATAATTGATATACTGCATATTGTTGTCTTAGTGGTTATTCATTGTACAAGATGCAGACATGGTATCTCATTCACAAACACTATTAGAACAAATCGTTGTATTCATTGAATTAAGAGACAGCAAGCTGTATATCTATCCTATTTTCAATATACACATACAAAATAGTCCTTCATTTGTATCCCCTTTTTTTGTTGAGTTTTGTCTGAGAAGCGTATTTCATTGTCATTTAAATATTGTAAGTATGTGAATTCAGCAAAAAAATACAATATAATCCAGTAATCCATCATAGTAGTGTGTTTTCCATAGGACTGGCAATGTCAGAAGTTGTTGACTTGAGCCTTTTACAGCTCAGATGCTAAAATATTTAGTAAGATTGGAAGTTCCCTCTTGGGCATCTTGCACTCTGGGAAGAAAAGATGACATGTAGAGGGGACTGCTTGTGCCCACTCTGCTGACAGTTGTCCCCTTACCCTTCCCTTGTTGGTCGTTACACAGAGGGAGACACACACTTGCACCCCAGCAAAGCCGTTCTCTTGATGCTTCGTGAGCTCTTCAGATCAAGGACACCGAGTCAGGCTGGTGAAGGTGGAATCTTCCCCCAGAGAAGAAGGGACACAGCACTTCGGTCAAGGGAAAATGTCTTCTTCCTGGGGCCGTGGGACCACATGCTCTAAGGAGCAATCCATCTCTCAGCAGTTGATTTCCTAGCCCAAAATATAGGAGCTCATTTGTTAAGAACTAAGCAAGTCTGGGGCTGTTGCTCTGCTGTTTAACAACAGAAGAGCCGAAGCCTTGCTTAAGTCTCTTGCCAAGTAAAAGGCGCAGTGATCTTTCAATGCTCTTGTTTCCAAAAGGAAGTGGTGAGGACTGAGGAGGCATGCTCCTCTGAAATCCCGAGGCTGACACAAAGACTTCTAATCATGAAAAGAAAACTTTGGGATTCTTTCAGAAATTCTTGCTAACTTCTCAGGGAAAATATATCGTTTTGAGAGCCTTTTGAAAGAGGCCCCTAGCTGTTCTTTTCTTCCACTGTATGTGTTGTAATCCCCTTTCCTGAGTTTGCTGGGAATTACACATTGTTTTTAAAGGACCAACCAAATGATGTGCTGTTTCTTGGTAATCAAGAAAATGTCCAACATTGAAACAACAAATGAATTTGTAAACACAGAGGTACAACAAAACCCTCCATTTCCTCCAAAACATTCCTTTCATTTTCTGTCTTGAGGAGCCTTTGGTCAAGTCCAGCGATTGGAGTTGAAGACAAATCCTTGCTGAGCTGCTTCTGAGATGGATGACTCCAGAGGATGTGCCTCATGGACTAAGTCTTTCCAAGGTACACTTTAATTGCTTCGCTGAGCTCTCTGGGCTTGTGTGCTTTCCATAAAGGTCCCCAAACATAAGCATACAGAAAGAATATTTAATCATTAGGATTAAATGCTGTCATTTAGGAGCTGGGCACTGTCTTCTGGTCCCCTGTGCACCGAGCCACAGATTGGGAAAGTAGTGGCCCCTCTAGGTAAATCGTGGATTCACACAGCGCTGAAGGCTTTATCCTGAGCCCATCCTCCCTTAACTATTCCCATCTGTGAAAGGGCAAGAGCTGGATCTGACTTTCAGTTTTTAAACTGTACTTCTTAGGTGCTAGGGTTCTAAGAAAGTATTGGGGGCCCACATCGGGAAAGAACAAAAGGCGTCAGTGGTAAATTTTGCTCAGCAAATATTATTCCCCTCAAAGATTTTGCATCTGCTTTCCTGTTGTTGGATAGCCATATGATTTGCTTGACTAATAGAAATGATAGGACTGAGAAGATAGCTCAGTGGCATAAATGCGTGGCTGGCAAGGTCCTGAGTTCAATCCCTGGTATGAAAGAAAAAGAGAGAGAGAGAGAGAGAGAGAAATGACAGTGTGCCAACTCTGAGAAGAGACTTTAAAAGGTATCTCTGTTCCAGTTTAATCTCTTTGCCTTGAAAATATCAAATCTGATTTATTTATTTGTATTTATTTATTTATTTTGGCAGAACCAGGGATTGAACTCAGGCCCTTGCACTTGCCAGGGAAGCACTTATTCCACTGACCCATCTCCCCAGCTCCTTAAATCTGATTTAGAAGTTTCTCTTTCAGGTGGGTCCAATGTCTATGTTGCAACCTGAAACAGAGCCATAGCAACCACTTCATCAATCTGTGAGCAAGATACAATTCTTGTGATTGTAATTTGCTTACCTTTTGGAGTTATTTGTTACATGGCATGACTGCAGCAAAAACCGACTGATACAATGTCTAAAGAGCCTTCCAAGAGGAACTCTATTTTCACCTAGTGCCCTCTACTCATTATTTTACATTCCAGCTTCTCCCACATACTTCACCTTTATAAAATAATTCTGCTACTCAACACTTCCCCAATATCATTCGCATTAGAGTAATTTTTTAAAACATTTAATTGACTTATGATTTTAATACTTCATTATTTTTAATATATTCAGGCCCGGTTATGCTATTTTTCATTTCTATTGCTGGAAATGAGCAATACAATTAAAGTGAGACTTTAGAAAATTAAAATTATTATAATTTGACTAAAATAATCGGCCTCTTGACAATTATATACTCTTGTCAGTAATCTTTAGAAAATGCGTTGGCAAAATCTCTAAGATAGCATCTCACCTAAGTATTGCACAGTAGGCTGCTTTAAAGTTTTCTTTTAGCTCCAGCATTTTAAGAATTCGTAGGTCATCCTTTGACCAAGAAAAGATCTACTACAGACTTAGGGAACAGAAGTCGCGTTTAGCACCGCGCTAAGGCTGCTCACTGTTCAGTGTGCGAGGTGCTCCCGGGCTGCAAACCCTTCCCTGCCCTTGCAGCACCAGACCTCAGACCCATGCATGAGCACCGTTAGGCACAGTGGAGGCTGCCCGTCACCTTCCCTGAGGATGTTTTAACCTTTCAATGTCCTACTTACCCATGCCTCTGGAAGGTAACGGGAATCACGCTAGTGAATAAATTAAGGCCAAGGTGTTAAAGGAGATGCCAGGTGAAGGTGTCAACTGTCCCAGAAATTTCATCTGCTGGGATTTTCCCATGTCTGAGTCCAAAAAGGCAAACAGTGGCAGGTGTTTCACACACCACAGGATGCCTGCAAAGAAGCTATTTTTAAGGTTTTTTTTTTCCCTTTGTTTTGGTAGCAATGTAAAGAATACAAGGAGAGTGCTTTGGATGGCCCCTCTCAGCACCATTTCCTCCTGCCTCTTGGGGGCCTGGTCCTTTCAGAGAACATGCTGCAGACAGCTGGCCTGAAAGTGATTACTTGAAGATTCTCAAGAGCTGTGACCACAACTCCCCTGAAGGAGCCGTAGTCCCTTCATCAGAGAAAGGACACCTTGGATCAGAACTTTCTCTTCTGTCTCTATTTCTTTCCACACCTCACTTTAGCTATTCTTTTTTGAGCATATTAAAACTATCTTAATTAAAAGATGTTTTTAATATACCTACCTGTGTGAAAAATTATTGAACAGGTTTCGTGCATCTTCCAGTTAGGGGAAACATATGTTAATTTATTTATTCAGTTTTGCTTTGAGTCTTTTATATTTAATTCATAAACCAATTTTGAAAATGTGGAAATATGAGAAAGTGGGTCTGTTAAAATCAAGAAGTTATGATACATTAAGGAGGAAATAAAATATGCATTAATAAGTAATTATGGAAATGAGGCTGCTACATCTGAGAGCCAACGGAAGAGTGTCAAATCTACAATCATTCTCAACAACCCTAAGTACTTTAACTGTTTATTGAGACACAAAGAAAACAAAGAAAAGTAGCAGCAAAATGACCAGGAGGAAAGACAATAGAGTAATTAATGGAGCCAAAATCAGAAGTAAACAAATCAGGAAAAGGATAACATGTGTCACAGGAAGAGATTATATAAAATAGAATTAATTTCTTCCAAGCACTAGAAAAATATTGATGTCTGCCCAGTTATAAAGCAAACCTAAATGCAACACTGATTCCTAACAAAGAGAACAACCAAAGGAAAATCATGGATAAGAACATTTATAACATTCATATACATTCAATAGAGTTTCATGGAATTCAAGAACATATTAAAAGGATATTGTGTCCAAACCGGGAGTAAAATACAAATCTATTAAGAAAGCTATTAATAAAGATATACTAATAGGTAATATGAGGAAAATAAGCACTGTATGACATTCACAAAATTATTTTTAACATCATATGATGAACCTAGGGTATCTTATGCTGGGTCATATAAGCTGGGTAATATAGAGACAGAAAGTAAAACAGAGATATCCAGAGGCTGGGGAAGGGAAAACAAAATTATTGTTTCGTGGGCGTGGAGTTTCAGTTTTGTAAGATGGAAAGTTCTGGATACGGGCCAAACAACCCTGAGAATATGTTCAGCCCTGTGAATTGCATGCTTGAAAATGGGAAAGTTAGTAAGTTGTGTTATGTGTATTTCACTATAGCTTTCTAAAAACAAAAGAATAAACCAGAATCCCAGTTTTTATGTATTTGAATGTATGTATTTGAAACTAAAAATATATATTTCATATCAGTTTCAGACTCATATCCACATAAAATGTAAAAATGTAAAATGTTTACCCTAAAAGTCTTAACTAATAAGCTATTAAACTAGTGGTTTGTTTTACATTCAATATTTTCCCAGAAATTAGAAAAAATAATAATGATAAATTTCCAGTAGAAATTTTCTATTTTTAAATGCTGCTGAAGTACTAATGTCTAAATGTTTCACTGACTATCTATCTATTGCTTTCACCAAAGGATGGGATATAGGATTTCTACTATTTTTACTTCTCAAATACATTCAAAAATTTAAACAACAAAATCAAAAATCTGTGGCTCACATTTGGAATTCATCATTCTGCGAGACAGAGGCAGGAGGATTGCAAGTTCGAGCCCACTCTGGGCAATTGAGAAAGTTAACAAGACCTTGACCGTAAATACAAATTTTGAAAAATAGAAGGGTTGTGATGTAGCTTGGTGTGAAGGCTCTGGGTTCCATCTTTAAGACAACAAACATTCCCCAAATCTTTCACTACGCCCTAGATCTTGGAATAGAGTGTGTATTGTTTATTTTTAAAAAATGTAGACTTACTTATGTTTATTAATTCTCCTTTGGTAACTCTATCATATGGATTCTTTTTTTTATTGGCCAACTCAGCCCACCCTGAGGGCGGGACGGGATGGAACAGGTGGTGCTGGGGATCTAACTGTGGTCTCCAGCACCTGCCAAGCTTGCCTAAGCAGGAGCTTTAGACCACTGAGCT